>LPNX010217451.1:358005-393802 GCA_001517045.1 Pseudotsuga menziesii | reverse complement strand
TATATATATATATATATATATAATTTTGTTAGTGTTACTTTTTCTATATGAATGACACTACAATTTTAATGTTTTGTGAAAAAATTATTAAATATAATTAATTTTTTTCTATAATTTTAAAAAGTATTTTAAATACTAGATTATTATTATTATTATTATTTTAAATAATAGATATTATTATTGTTATTTTTTTCAACTGGAAATATGTCTTAACATTTGTTATTCCGAAGAATTAGGCTACATTCAATGGACATATATTATTATTGTGGATGTAAATTTAAAGTATTTTGATTAATATGTTATAATTATTATAAATAATAGATATTATTGTTGTTGTTGTTATTCTTATTTTAAATAATAAATATTATTATTGTTATTGTTATATTATTATTTTAAATAATAGATATTATTGTTTTTGTTTTTTTACTAAAACATAGGGGCAATATATATTGAAATCGGTAAAACAGCTACCGTAGGCTAATACAAAAGAGAAGAGTTACATAGAGGAGTAGGAGTCTAAATCTGACCAATACTAGGAATCCAAAGCCTTCCAACGGCTTGATTACAATTATTTAAATAGACAAAGCTACGAGACAGCATAACAGATGGAGCAGCATGAGAAGAGAGAGACTGCCGATCTTTCATTTGCCAATCTTGTCCATCAGTTTGGAGACTGTCGTTTCCAAAGCACTAATTCGTTTCCCAAAGTCTCCATGGGTGATCGCCACATTCTTGAAGCTGGTGCGTGTTTCTTCCTTGAAATCCTCCAGATTCTCAGTGGAGGCAGAGTGATCTTCACGAAGTTTCCTTATATCTTCATTGAGAAGATCCCAGGCTTTTTCTCCAGCCTTGTTGGCAGCTTGCAAATTCTTGTCTTGGTTGTCTAAACGAGCTCTGAGTCATCCCATAGAGTTCTCCAGCGACTCTATCTTTTCATCTGCTGATGGACCAGAGCTTGAGGATCCGTGTGACGCCATTGTGGGAAGTCTTTCCTGGATCAGAGGGCGTGGGCGAGCAGCACTGTGAGTGACCGATCTCAGCAAATTCTCCTTGGTCGCACAGACTTATTTACTGGGGATTAATGCCACATATCCTTTAACATTAATGCTGTATCGATGGGAGAGGGATGCAATTCTTAAGTAACAAGAAAGGAGGGATCCATAAGTCATGAGGTGTTCCTGACAGTCTGCAATTTTGTAGCGATTCCCTGGAAAGTACATGAGGAAACGTGAACCACATTTGCTGTGCTGAACGAATGAGAATGCTGGAAAAGGATCATGAATCTTCAACAGCTAAGGGGCATCACATCGTTGAACATTTCCATCAATGCTTAATATACCTCTGCTAATCAAAGTCCCTTTGTTGGCGTCTTTATCTTCCTGCGAGTTCAGCCCACGGAGAACGTGAAAGAATCTTATGTTTTGGAAGTTTTTGCTTAGGAGTTGGATTTCTGGTAGATTTGGCCAAGTTTAAGATGGGAGGGCCTCTTCTTTTTAATAATGGCATTGATAAGAAGCTGGGAGTCCCCGAAAACCAAGAGCTTGGTAATTCCTTTGGAAAGTGCGATTCTTAAGCCTTGCCAGAGCCCACAAAACTCAACTACATTATTTGTTTCAGTGCCAAGGCCCGAAGAATAATTACTGAGAACCTTTCCATTGGATGAGATGATCACACCGCCACCACCAGCTAAGCCTGGGTTTCCCTTTGATGCTCCGTCAAAGAAGAGGCACGACTCATTCAGAGTAGATGTCCAACTTTTGAACTCAGTTTCGTCCACCCTTATTTCCCAATATGCAGTCTTAGGCTGATTGGCCAAGTTTCGATTCTGAAGGTTGGAGACAATCGTACTTAACCAATTTGACTCTTCAGGCAGAAGATTAGTAGAGTGATCCAGAGAAAGATTGTTATCCAGAGCTTCCCCTAGGATTGCTCTTGCCTGAACTGCGACTTTCGAAGGCTGAGTTGCTTGATCCCTGAAAATTCTATTGTTTCTCTCGATCCAGATTTTCCAACAAATGGCTTTTGGCAGCCATTTCCAGGCAGTTTGTAGCAGAGTTTTTTTGGCTAAATGAAACGGAGACAGGTCCATCCAGTTTGAGAAGAGGTCCTGGATCGTAAGTGGGAGATTGAAGACAGTATTTAGGTTCATAGCCTTTAACCACACCTCTTTGGAGAAATGACAGTCAAGCATGATATGATCCGATGTTTCTTCATTGTGATTGCAAAGAGGGCAGCGGGTTGGGCCTGCTATTCCTCTTTTATTAAGATTATCTCCTGTAAGGATGCTTTTGTGGGCCATTGACCATCAGAATATATCATATTTCGGGATGAAGGTTTTAGACCAAATGAATTTCCAGACCATAGGGTTGGGAGCAGCATAAGAGATTGCTGGAATGCACTTGTAACCTTCTAAAGTTGAGTAATTTCCAGAATTATTACCCCAACCTCTTCTATCTCTGATATCTTCTTTGATTGGAGACTTGCCTTGGAGAAGAGCCATTAGAGCTTCATCTTCAGTGTTAAGTTCAGGGGGGAAGTGGCCTAAATCCTAACCATTCCAGTTGTTATCATTCCATTCCGACAAATCCCACAACATGGTGGCCCATTTTTCCAAGAGCCAACATTTGATGTTGTTTACTTCCCTGCATAGCCCAATTGGAGTTTCTCCCATAATGGAGTCTTCCCAAACTTTGATAGATTTCCCATTCCCAGGAATCCATAAAAGATTCTTTTTAAAAGGCTGCAAATCTTTCATGCATAATTTGTAAATTGGTGAGCCATTTCTGACTGGTGGCTGCGAGTCAAGGCACCTCTTCCTTGTTCCCGGGAAGTATTTTTTGCGGAGAACTTTCTTGCTCCAAGTTTCTTTACTTGTGATCATTTGCCAAAGCATCTTAGCTCCCAGCGCTAGGTTTTGGATAGGTAAACTTCTCACCTGGAGCCCTCCTTCATCACGTGGTTTTTGGATTTTTTCCCAGCTGACCAGGTGGATTTTCATTTCATTCCCTTTGCCCCCTTCCCAGATGAATTTTCTAAGCAGCCCTTCAATCTTTCAGATTACTGACCCAGGGGCAAGTAAAATAGAAGATTGGTAAATTGGCATGCTGTTTAGAACAGCTTTTATAAGAATAGTTTTGCCTGCAAGGTTGAGCCAGTTGGCACTCCATCTTTGGATTTTGACTTTGAGCTTATCTAAAATAGGCTCCCATCTTGCTGGATTGACTCTGTTTTTGCAAATGGGGATTCCTAGATAAATGAAGTTGTCCCATTCAGTAGTTCCATCCATCCCAAGCATTCTAGTGATGTCCCTTAGTTCTTTGGCTGAGCTCTTCCAGCTAAAAAATTTGCTTTTATGGAAGTTAATTTTACTTCCAGATACTTTTTTGTATAAGTCCAACTCTTTTTTAAATTGTTCAGCAGAATGGATGGATGCTCCCCCTAACAACAGCGTGTCATCAGCGAATTGGGCATGGTTGATGTCCCGGACATTGTTAATCATTCTTAGCCCAGGAAGCAAGTGGATTTCTTGACTCAGATTAAGTTGGAAGCTGAGCATTGATGCTTGGATGGCATAGAGAAGGGGAGACAGAGGGCAACCCCGCCTTAGGCCTCTAGAGGCTTTGAAGAAACTTGTGGGTCTTCCATTAACAAGAGGGGCAATCCATGGATCACCTATACAACCTTTGATCCAACTTATAAAGTCGCTTGAGAAGCCAAATTTAGCCATTACTGCAAACAGAAACTCATGTCTTACAAGGTCAAAAGCATTAGCTAAATCAAGTTTAATGACCATACCTTTCTCATTTCGTTGATAGCTTGAGTGAATTGCTTCTTGGACGAGAATGATGTTGTCGAGGATTTTGCTTCCTTTGATGAATCCTCCTTGATTTTTCGAGATAATTCTTGGAAGTATTCTTTTAAGCCTGGTGGCTATAATTTTGGTTAGAATCTTGTACCCTGTACTACACAGCGAGATGGGCCTGAATCGATTGAAGGTGGTGGCACCTTTTTCTCTCAGGATCAGAGCAAGGAATGAAGAGTTGGTGCTGCCTCCCAGTTTGTTGACCTTCTGCGAGTACCGGACCATTTTCAAGAGATCAAATTTAATTATTGACCAGTTGCTCATGAAGAATTTAGTGGTGAAACCGTCTGGACTAGGAGCGCTATCCGGTTTCATTATTGAAATGGCAGCTTTAACCTCATTCATGGTGATAGGCGCAGTTAGGAAGTTGTTTTCCTCAGGTCTGATAAGGTGAGGAATGAGATCAAAGGGATGGAAGAAAAGGTCAAGCGGTTCCTCTATGGGGGCTGTAAAGAGCTCTTTAAAGGTTTCCACAGCAGCTTGCTTAATGCCTACAAATTATTTTATTATATCTCCTTCAAAATTAATTTCAGAGACAGCTTTGTAGTTCTTACGGGCCTCAGCTTTCTTATGAAAATATTTTGTATTTTTGTCCCCACTCAAGAGCCAGAGGTTTTGAGATTTTTGTCTCCAATAATTTTCTTCTATTATGCAGGCTGCAAAGTATGTTTTCCGAAGGTTTTCTTCCTTTCTTAGAAGATGATCAGACGCTGGAGAGGAGTCCATGTGGATGCGCCTGAGCAATTTTCCTTTTTGCCTCAATTCCAATTCAGCTTGAGCAATTTGCCTTTTTGAAATTGGCGAGGGGATGCGCCTGGCCCAGTCTTTCAGTTTGAGTTTGAGCCTCTTTAGTTTTGTTTCCCAGATGAAGGACAGTGATCCTTTTGTTTGGGTGTTCCACGAGGAGGAGACTACATGCAAAAAGTCATCATGTTGGATCCAGAGCGGACTGAAACGGAAGGGAATCGGGCCAAGATCTTGATCAAGAGTTAGGTCAAGAAGGATGGGCTTATGATCGGAGGTGCAATGGGGGAGGATTTTGGAAGAGGCTAAGAGGCCCATGGAGAGAAAATAAGAGTGGACTAGGAACCTATCAAGCCTGGCTACGACATGGCCAGGTCCAATTCTCTTGTTTGTCCAAGTAAACTTTCCTTTGACAGGCTTTATATCCATCAGATCCCACTCGAGGATGATATATTCAACCCATTCCCTCGACAGATCTCTGATCGGAGTTCCTCCTTTTTTCTCATTAGAAGCCAGGGTGACGTTCAGATCTCCAGCTACTATGATATTTTCTAAATGATGCATGTTAAGGAAGGACTCTAAAGTGTTCCAGCAGTCTTTTTTTTCCAAATGCAAAATGGGAACATAGAGATTGAATAGACTTACAGTGCGTCTAGACAGTTTGTGGATGAGCTTTGTGAAAATCCAGTGCAACGTTCGTTCCTCAGCTTCAATATCATACGGAGAGGAATCCCAAAAGGTGGCTATTCCTCCAGAAGCACTTCTGGAGTTGCTGCCAACCCTATAACCTGTTTTCCAGAACTTTTTTCCAGTTTGGAGGATAGATATTATTGTTGTCGTTGTTGTTATTGTGATATAAATGATGAGATTTTAATTTTATGTGATAGTTTTATTAAATTTAATTCTAAAAAGTATTTTAAAATAATAATTTTTTTTTGTAAGCTAGTATTCATAGAGTTTTGAACTGGTTATCTAACACAAGGAGTGCCTTAATAGTACACATATTCAAATATTATATAGTTTTGATGGTAATAGATATTATTACCATCCTAGATTCATCTAAATTGTAGACCTACCATGCACCAAGAGGGATCAAATACTTAGAGGTGCAAACCTTTTTTATTGTCTATATTTTATTGGATAGGTTTGCACCTCGAGGTATTTTATCCCTCTTGACACATGGTATATCCGGAGTTTGATGGATCTAGGCTAGTTGCAATCCGGTGTGGTCACACAAAATTTGTAGATGATCATGATTATGCATATGAAGTATGTAAAAATACAACTACAATAGTTAAATGAGAAATAAGATTAATGAAATGTCGAATGATGAAACATGTGAATAGTAAAAAAGTAAGAGGATATGTATAGTCAATAAGAAATAAATTATCTACAAATGCTACCGGCATATTATCCCCATTTTTAATTTCTTCCATCGGGGCTATCTCAACAATTCTTGCATCATTTTCTTCTCTAAAAGTTACATGTTCAACTTGTTGATGTTTGAGCAAAATCGGAGATGCTTGAACTTTAAAACTTTTATCAAACAATTTGAACACTTATGAATTTCATAAATCAACCACATGTGAATCTTTATATCAACCACATATGAACCTCATAAATAAATCAACCACATAAATCAATCAACCATAAGAGACAAGATATGCCATGGAAAAACACTCCAAACACAGAAGATGAAAAACCCAACAATTCTTTGAGTGTGATAAATAGATTTGTAGAGAATGGTTTACAACACAAGTAGATTCCTCGATAAGAGATATCACCATAGCAATAGAGAAGAGAGATCTAATGTAGCCCTACAAAACCGACTGTATGCAACTGTATTGAACTTTTCGTATGCCAGGCATATTAATAACAAGCAAAAAACCCTAGCATGCAAAAGGTAGCACATAGGAGGCTCAATAAACATACTAAGAGAACCACATAGAGAATTCACAAGGAGGAGCTAGCTAGAACTCCCTCCATGCAAACATTAGATCCCTCCCTTTCCTCAAATATCTTGAATTGAATGTTCATTGTCTTCAACTAAAAGTGAGCTGACTTGAACTGAATGTTAATTGTCTTGAATTGAATGTTATCTTACTTGAACTGAATATTAACTGATTTGAACTGAGTTTTTAACTTACTTGAACTAAATGATAACTTACTTGAGCTGAATGTTAACTAACTTGGACGGAATGTTTAACCGGCTTGAGATGAATGATAACTGACTTGAATTGAATGTTAACTGACTTGACCTGAATGATAATTTACTTGAATTGAATGTTAATCACTTAGTTAACAAACTAACTTAAGTGTCATCGGTGCTTCACTCTTAGTGCTATCCATGCACAATTTCTATTATTAACTTTTGCATGGGTCTCTTTAGTTTAATTGATGCATGTAGATTGATGAACATTAAGCTCTTCTTTACTTAACTGATTACATTCATTAATAGTTCAAATGATGCTTTAACTAAGGCATTGACTAAGGAATTCATATTTTACTGAAGCTTTATAACTTGATTTCACTTTGAAATTTGCATGGGCAATTTGAATTGGTAGGATTAAACAATCCTCCCTTGTCCATATATAGTCTATTTGATCATCTTTCCTAAATTAGGAGTCATATGGGTGAGTTTGGTGCCATGATGATATCGGTGCCATTGGTGCCACTGGTTCCACTAGTGCCATTGGTTCCATCGTTGCCAATCCCTATATTCTAGGAGCCACTCTGAGTGCCACCAAAAACCTCCATTAGTTGGTTGTGGTAGGTAGGAAGTTATGTTGAGTCAACCTCCAATTACAATTAGTTGGATCACTCTCAGTTAGTCTAGCACCAGTTTTGCATGGATACATGGGAAAATGGCAACTTTTTCCACCTACCTCATAAGTTTAATTTGGTTAATTGATTGTATACTGATTTAGACATCATGAATTAGAGTAATGGCTCCCATACAGTGATTTAAACACACTGAGTTATCCATTCAGTCAGGTTTAGTTGCTAGATTTGAATCTTATCCACATGATTCGAATTCCCCTTATTGTAACACCATTGTATTATTGTTGAATGAATGAAGATTAATGTTGTAATTAATCGATCAATTCTTATCATATTTGTCTGAAATTTGTCTTGTTCCATGTACATTGTCTTTGATATTCCACTGCATAATTCTACTTCTCAAAAGATCTCATTTTCATGTAGATCAATGGTTCAAAAATTTAACATGGTATTAGATCCTTTTTCAGGTTAGCAACAAGTCTTGTCCAATCTCCATTGTACACTAGAAGCAATTGAGTTTCCACATATATCCTGTAATTTTTTCCTTTCTAACTCTGGATTCATCCAGATAAGTCTTTGCATGTGTGATGGACTCTGAGAAAGTGTACATGTTGAGGTGGAAAGGATTGAAACTGACATGATTGTGAATTGAATTTGGTTTTTCAGTGTTATTTGCAGGTACCTACGTAGCTTCTTGAGGAATTTATTGTTTAGCATATAGAAAGATGGATTCTTCAGCTCTCATACCTCGAATCCTTACACCCTTCAAGTACACTGATTGGAGGGAAGATATACAGGTGTCTTTGCACAAGCTTGGCTTGTATAGGATGACTATGGGTAGAGAAACTGAGCCCCAACAACATGTTGAGAAGAATTTTTTTTTGAATCGGCTTGATGAGGCCTTCGACTTCATGTGCACTCATGTATCCCAGGATCTTTTTTTCCACCTTGATGGACTAAGGACTCCGAAGGAAGCTTGGGAAAATATTGAATCTTTGTTTGGAAAACAACATGAGCTTCGAGGGCACATATTGGAGAATGAGCTCATTTCTCTACATCCCAACAGTTTCGAATCTATTTTGGAATTCTTCACAAAATACAAGTCACTAGTACTGCATTGCAAACAATGTGGATTAGAGAGGAAAGATGATCAACTTGTATTGTATGTACTGATAAAGATTGGATCTCAGTACTCAGTATTTGTCTCTACATTTCATTCTGGAAGAGCTTCCATCCGTAATTGGAAGATTCCTTCTCTAGATGCTTTTGTTGAGTCCTTAATACAAAAGAAAGATAAATTGTTTCAAATGGGAGTGATTCAAACCTCCAAGAATCAAGCACTCTTGATGAAATACTCAAACAATGCATAAGAAAGAGGGAAGCACAAAGGGAAGGAGCCCAAAACCACTGATTTGAAGCCAAAGGAGAATCAGATATCTTTCGACGGATCCTCAGGTTCCAAGAAAAAGAAGAAATTCGAGAAGACTAAGTGTCCATACTATAGAAGAGGATTTCATCCATAAATACATTGCATGAAGAAGAAAATAGACCAACTTTCAACACTTCTTGAACATAACAATATTGCCCTCAAACAAGGAGCAAATAAATATGGTGTTAGACAACCGACATAAGATAATGAGAGGCACCATGCCTGACTCAATTGAAATCTTACTTGATAGATTATAGATCATCCAACCACATGGTTGCCTCCAAGGAATCCTTCACCACTCTCACTATATCAGGAGGACCTAGCATTCATATGGGAGATGACTCTCAAATCACAACTGCTGAGAGAGGTTCTATTAAAAGCCAACAGGTGATTTCAAGAATTTTCTCTATGTTCCCTCTCTTGCAACAAATATATTGTTTGTTTATCAGATGACTCATACATGCTATCCAAAGAGAGTTACATTCGACTCTGACTTAGTAGAAATCACTGAAAAAACTACTGGAAATCTCTTAGCGAAAGAACTTGCTAACCATGACTCAAAGGCATATGAGTTATCCCATTTTCTTCCTGCTTCACATCCAAAAACTTTATTCACTCATGCTAATAACACCAACAATATATGGCATAAGATATTTGGGCATCTCAATTTCAAATATCTCTAGCAACTCCACAATGACAAAATGGTTGATGGATTGCCTCTCATCCAAACATCACGTGGAGTATGTCCCAATTGCTTGGTAGATAAGCATCCAGAGAAGAGGTATGAAGTTGGGAAGGAAAATATAGATGCCTCTACACTATATTTGATATATAGTGATGTTTCAAGACCAATGCCTACAAAATCAAACAATGGTTCTAGGTATTTCCTTACTTTTATTGATGATTATCCTTGGTTCTGTTGGGTATATTTTATGAAACAGAAATCAGAGGTATTGGAAATTTTTAAAGTTTTTAAAGCCTCAATTGAAAATAGTGTCAGAAATAAGATCAAGTCCATTATATCAGACAATGGAGGTGAATACATTAAAAGATATTTTCAAAAGTTTTGTGAATTAGAGGGGATTCGAATGGAACAATCAGTTCCATACTCACCAGAACAAAATGGTGTGGCTGAGAGGAAAAATAGATCATTAAAGGAGATGGAAACTTGTATTCTCCAAGCCAAGAATCTTCCTCCTTCTCTTTGGGATGAAGCTGTAAACCGTGCTTCATACATACATAATAGAGTGCCTCACAAATAAGTGATTGGCGAAACTTCTTTCAAAGCACTACATGGGCATAAGCCTGATGTCTCTCACTTGAGAGTCTTTGGTTCCAAAGCTTGGGCGAGAATACCTATGGGAAAGAGAAAGGGGGGGTTCACTTGTTGACCAATATCATAACACGTGAGTTCATCTTGCGAGTTTTAAAATTCTCAAAAACTAGGCCAATATATTGCAAGTATTTGGGGTAGATGAGGGGTTTAGGGTGGGGGGCTAGGGGGATTTATAAGGATTATGGTATAAAACGGGTGTGAGGTAATTTTTAGGTATTGGGAGGGGTTTCAACAAAAGGAGTTCGAGTCAATATCTATAGAAAATAAGGGTATTCTTTAATATCCCATGATCGCATGTGCTATGTGAGTAGTTCACTAAGTGAATCCCCCGTGGAGAAAGGCCTTCCAAGCCTAGAGTAGTGAATGCATACTATTGGGATATGCCAAGGATGAAAAAGCATATAAATTGATGGAGCTTGCAACTAGGGACTGCTTCATAGAGCGTAGTGTTCAGTTTGAAGAAAATTAGTTGCTTGATCCACCATAATTCAAAGCAAACGGAGGTATAAAAACTCTTCCATTTCCATTTGATGATGATATTTTGTCTTATGTTTCATATTTAGATGAAGAGGAACAAGATCACCATGATCTTGATATTAAGGATGTACCTCTTGAGAATCTAGATCCAGATCCAACTCACTTTCCAAATCAGTGGCCTACGCCTAAATGGGCCAAAAATATCATTGAAGCAATTGGGGATGGTGCTGGGAATCCAAAAGACAGAAGGAGAACACGGTCCCATTATCAGAATGAACATGTTTCACTCTCTCACATAGCGTCCCTATCTACAGAGTGGTGCAACAAACTTCCAGGGAAATGTTACTTGATGATAACAAATGATCAACAATTTGGACCACTAAAGAACAAAATTAATCATTCCATTCCTCCTCCAAAAAGAAGAAACAAAAAGACCATTCATCAGATCGGAATAAAATTGAGAGGTTCAAATGCACAATATCAGGACGTTGCTGCATAGAAGAACCAAGCTATTGCATTGTGGTTGTATAGTGCTACAAATTGTAGCAAAATTTTTACAAGTTTTACCCAAAGAGGGAAATTTTCTCTTAAGTATAGCTTATTTTCCTGATTCACTGCTTATTTTGAGGGGAGGGTTTGCATGATTTTTTCCCCATTTTCCTTAGTTTATTAAGCAACTTTTATTTCTTTTAAATTGTATGGGTGAATTTTGGCCTAGTTTCCAGGACCCAAAGTTGTCCAAGTTATGAATAAGGGGGGTGTTAGGATTAAATAATCCTCCCTTGTCCATAGATAGTCTATTTGATAATCTTTCCTAACTTAGGATTCATTTGAGTGAGTTTGGTGCCACTCGTGCCATTGGTGCCACTAGTGCCATTTGGTGCAATCGATGCCAATCCCTACATTCTAAGAGCCACTATGAGTGCCACCAACAACCTCCATCAGTTGGTTATGGTAGGTAGGAATTTATGCTAAGTCAAGCTCCAATTACAATCAGTTAGATCACTCGCAGTTAATCTAGTTCCAGTTTTTCATGGTTGCATGAGGAAGTGGCACCTTTTTCCACCTACCTCATTAGTTTAACTGGTTTAATTGATTGTAGATTGATTTAGACATCAGGAGTTAGACTAGTGGCACCCATGAAGTGATTTAGACACACTAAGTTATCCAATCAATCAGGTTTAGTTGGTAGATTCAAATCTTATCCACATGATTCGAATTCTCCTTATTGTAACACAATTGTATTACTGCAGAATGAATGAAGATTAATGTTATAATTTACTGATCAATTCTTATCCTATTTGTCTCAAAATTTTCTTGTTCAGTGTCCATTGTCTTTGATATTCCACTGTATAATTCTACTTCTCAATTGCTCTCATTTTATTGTAGATCACTGGTTCACTAATTAAACACGAATTCTCTTTCTCTATGTTTTATCTCACTATCATTAAATAATTTAATGCATGGTCCATATGTGTATTATTTATCCATATTTTCATATCATTCTCGGAAAAATTATTCCATACATACTGATGATCATATATATTACTCCAGGCCATATAGTCATATGCTAAAGTAATTCACTCTAGGGGTAGCTAAGCCCTAAAGGATACTTATAGCACTCAGTGACCATGACTAGCAATATATTACATAGTATAACCACATAAATTGATACAACACAAGTACATATCCATAATTGGAGATCCATTCTCATTTTCGGCTAAAACTTCCCCAAAGGTTGGGAGAGCTCTCCTTTGTAAAATTTTATCCCTTTTTGGGATTAGGAGAGTATATACGAAAAAGAGACCATATTGGAGTCTTCTTCCTATTTTCAGACTCTCTAAACATGAAAACACCATCGAGCATTTACTTTCTCGCGCTTGCTAAAAATCCACGAGATCGTGTCATAATGGTGTCTTAAGGTGCCACCCCATATATCATAGTTTGGAAGCTTTCCCCCATTAGTTCGCCTTTGTTCAGAGTATTCTGCAATGAGTCTTCCTTGGATCCCATGGATATCACTAGTCTAGTTACCTCCCTTAGTATTTCCCATTTGCAGTTATGATTCCCGGTATTATAGCTGTGATCCCTCTCCCATGAATCAGTTTCATTTGTTGTCAGGTAAAACCTGTCGTCATACTCTGAATAAAGAAATTTTGAGTCCCCCGTACTCCCATGACCCTGTTCCCCCAGTTAGTGTGTCATTCCCCAGATTGTTTCACACCTTTGGTTATCCCCCTTGTGCTTCTAGTCAAGGACACATCGTTGCCTTTGTTAGTTGCAGGTCTCCCTCTGTCAACGTCAACACATCTATTCTAGAGGATAGACCTAAATTTCCTTGTATCCTGGTTTCATCCACCTCATTGATGAGTTCCTTGGACCGCTTGAGAGGAGTCATTAGTGCCTCTCGGGATGGTTGTGTCTCACGTGCTCGACTTCAACTACATCATCTCACCATTGAGATTCGTATAGGGTATTGGTACGTTCATTATTTGGTTTAAGACCCCGGTTGTCAACTGAATCTAACACATTGGTGATTCTACTATGGGACACAGACAATTTCTTGTCCCTTGTGATTTACAGGCAACGTTGGTGACATTTTTCGGAAGCCCCAGTGTTGTGCTTCCATGTATCTCCAGTACTTAATGTTGCATATTGTACCACAGAGATTCTGACTCTCAGTCATTGAGTCTGTATATGTGTACACCTCCAGATTCAACAGAGCATCAGCTGTGATGATATTGCATTCCATCAGAATGTCATTGTTCCTATGTATCAGTTCCTCAGATCAGCATTGTATTTAGCCTCCTATTGAGGCCACCATTATGTATCATCATTTGTATATGTATTGATCACCTCCCATGTTTTTTAGCCTTGATTCAATTATTTATTCTTTTGACATTGTTATGAGCATGGAGATTCCCTCCTTGTCCATATATATGTCACACATATGTATCTCATCCATTTTTGGGAACCAATAATAATAAAAAACCAAAAGCCACCATGGTTCAAATGAGGAAGATCCACTTCTCTGCAAGTCTCTCTAGTCTCTCCATCATTCCCATGATCTTATGATGTTCATCGGCCATACGATGAGCTCCTTCCCTCACACATCAAGGGGCAATCTGTTAACACAAAAAAAATGTTCACCTAGCTCAACATGGTCTAAACCAAATACATACATCATATTCCTACCATATTTATCTTACTTTTGACCTTCACAATTGTATTTCGACAAAAAATGGTCCAAAACATTATTATTTACTATGGTTTACCCTCACTCTCTCCAAAAAAAGGTCAAAACTTTAAAAAAGGTTCCAAAACCCTAAAAAGGATGTAAAAACCACAAAAGAGAGAAACCCATAGGAAAATACCACGGGTCAAAAAATACCATGGGTAACCACATTCTGTTAAAATACCCTAAAACCATTCTATAAATACATTGTGAAGGGCTCTCCCAAAATACATTTTTTCCCATTTTCATTTTGTGAGTATGTTGGGACACCTTTTGCTCTTAGGTGTTCACACACATTTTTTCCCCATCCCGTTCCCATACCATTCGCACTTAGTACGTCGAGACATTCTCTGTACCCACCTAGAGAGTTACCATCTTGTGGAGAGGAGGACCACTTTCGAGATGGCCACTGTGGCCCACTTTACAAGAAAGAAAGTATAAATTTTGTTTATTTGTATTTTATTTAGTTTAGCCCTTGTATATATATATTTTCTTTGTGTTACTAATCTTGTTTGTTGTTTTAGTTTTCCATGAACTCTCTCTTACAATCCTATTAATGTAAGGCTGGTGCTTTTGCAAGTAACAAGAGAAAAATCCTCGTTACAAGGACATGGCCCCTACCTCATCCATGATGACCACATGACTAATATGCTCTTTCCCTCATTACAACAAACCAACCATGTAAGGGATGAGTTTGAAATAAGCATTTGTGTCTCCTACATATTGGATCACCTGCGTGCTCTCCTGTCCCTTTCATTTCGATAAACCCCAACTTGACTTGTAAGTGCTAAAGAACGATTTGGTCTCTCTGTTTTACTTTGATTCCCCACAAATAATATTTACAACTTTTGCATATGTTTCTTATAGAGGGTCGACAATGCTCAATGTCCAACCTTCATTAAAAATACACATGCATATATTAGTAGGTATCTTTTGCATGGGTGTTTGGATGGTATATTATTTGGAAAGTATATTTAGTTTTTATCTTTTGTGCTTGTGTGCAATAGATGTATGTTTTCCCCATTTTTCATGCGTCAATGAGCATGAAGTTTATATATATCTTTCCAAATCATTATGGAGGTTTTGATTTTTATACTTTATTATATAATATTGTATATCATTCATATATAATAATAATAATAAGTTCATTTATAATAAAATGTAAATTTGTTATAGACTTAGGTATAGACTTAGAAATGATTGGGATATATCGGTTTGGACATGAAAAAAAAGAGTTAGAATTATTAAAGAGGATTATAAGGCCATTTATGTTTTTTCTATCGATCCTATTGTGGTAAAATGATATGTGGAAATGAATTTCTCATTAAAAGGTAAAGATTAAATGTTTTGCATGACTTTATTTGGAGAACCATGTTTTAACCTGGGATAATTTAATTAAAAGAGGGATTATAGGTCCGAATAATTGTATCCTTTGTAATAGTGTAACTGAAAATATACACCATATTTTTGTTGACTGAATTTTCCAAAAGAGTTTGGACAGAAGTTCTGGATGGGCTACATGCTTATTGTTGTTGGAATCTTCATACTTTGGAAAAAAATATACTTTTGTGGATCAAAATGTTTCCTCATCACAAAACTTTATTTTATTTTTATTACGTGGGGCATTTGGAATTATATGAATACTTTGGTTTTTGATAATATCTCTAAGAATTCTACTATTGTGGGCCAAAAATTTTGAGATTCTTTAAGGAATTCTATAAACCTACGGATTGAAAAAGAACACGTTGTCTTCAAGAACCAATCATTTAGGAATGAGTGCATTGTATCTATTTTGATGGAGTCACAAATAAGGAACTATGTGGTGAAGGTATGGTTATTAAACTAGTTGAAGACCATTATTTATTGTGGATGGGACTCGTGTTGAGTTAATCGACATTTAGGGACTGTTAAAATTTGTTGTTATTTGGGACAACTTGTCAATTTAGGTTTTTGGTGATTCAAGGGTCATAGTGAACTGGACAACTGTATTTTCTTCTCTGCAAGTACTAATCTTGGACCAATGGTGCTTATAAAGTAGAAAGTTAATGGATTATTTCATTAATTTCTCCATTTAAAACTCAATTCCTTAAATAACAACTTATCAAAATAAAATGTTGAGATGATTGAAGGGCTATTATTCTTCAAAAAGTACAAAAAAATTCATTTTATGTAAATCGAAATCATTATATTTTAACCAATATATTTAAATATAATTTAGTAATAAACTTATTTTATACAAAATTTGAACAAGATTTTTTTAATATTGAGATAAAAATATTGTAAATTGAGAAATGATTAACCCCTGTATGATTCAGACTCAACACATAAGGCTCATACCACATGGAGAATGGTGACACTTTAGTTTTTTTTAATGACATTTGTAACTTTGAATCATATTGAATATCAAAATATATGTTTTTTTTTAAATGTGACCCAAATCTGAAGAGGTACCGAAGAGGTATTGACACTAGTTTATTTAAAATAGTTAAAATATTTATAAATATTGACCCAAAATCGTCTTAAAGCTGGAAGAAAGGTGGTCAAAGTAAAAGTGGAAAGGTGACCGTGTTGAAAAATATCAAGGAATTTCTTCTCTTTCCTTAACACAGATGGAATTCATGTATGCAAATTTCTATTTCGGAAGAAATTTAGGGTATGTTTGCTTTTATTTTACATGAGATCAATAAACCCAAAAACAATTAAAATTCTTTTATTATTAAGGTTACACCTCTTTAATTACCAAAATTTATTTAACTTTCAAAAATAATTATTAATTTTAATTTATACTTTCAAAAATAATTTTTAATTTTAATTTATTATATAGAAATGGTATCTAATAAGTTCTCGGCCATCATTGTATATTGCTTAATTATATAATTCTTTTATTTTGATAGTTAAAGATATTAACTTTCATCATTTTTAAAAATATTATACAAAATTTGAAGTTTATGATGATAATGATAATGATGGTGTTTAATGTACACTCAAATTAAAATTTGTTTATTAAATTTTAAGAGAAAAGACAAGAAAGAAGTGATTTGATTTATTTTACCAGCATAGATCCATCTTAAAAGGGGATCTACCAAGCACCGAGAGGGATCAAATCTCTGGAGGTGTAAACCCATTTTTAGAGTGTAAACACCTTTTTAGAATGTAAACTTTCAGGAAGCATTTTAATTTATGTAATGTGTGTGTTTATGTGTGTGCGCGCGCATGCGTGTGTGTTGTTGTAAATGTTTTAAATCTAATTTGATCCTATATGTTATTTTTTATAATATTTTTTTTTTAAAGGACACATGTTAGCTCTAGGATGAGCACGGAAGGAGTTACACATATCCCCCTAGTGGGTTGTAGAATGCGCCTCTTCGACGCAAAAGTATTATTCATATGCGAAAAAGGATTAAAGAGAAGCGTCCCTGGATCGCCATAGTTTTGAGGAGTTAGAAGGTTAGACAAGTTATTGTTGGAGAGAAGATTATGGAATTGAAATGTAATGTAGGTGAAGGTAGGGCATTCATTGAGAAAGTGATCATTTCCATCATCTACGCTAATAGACTTGCAGAGATGGAAAATCCTTTCGACCCACAACATTTTTAGGGGTTGGAAATATGAATATTTTTCTTTGATTTTGTTAAGACAGGAAAATAAATTTGATCGTCAAGATTAGGGTTAATGATCTCCTTATAGTATCATAATTTTCTTTTAATCGTTAAATCTTCCTTGCACCACATTTTCTCTTTGAATGTAGAAGTAATAATATTTTTAATATCATCAATATTTTTCAAAGTGTTAGTCTCGTCAATCCCCCAATAATTTAACCAAGTCTTGACATCTTTATGCCACCCCCACTCGAGGCGTAGGTGGATTTGGGTGGATTTAAAAGAAATTTTAGGGAGATGATGGTATCCTACCTTGTTTAACTTGTGCTTACATCATATACCTAATCATAACCATGCTTTCAATGGGGGGAGCCCTACTTCTAAGAGGAGAATAGGATAGGGCGTGTTTATTTTGGTTTTAATATTATATGTAATAAACCGCTTCTGGATTTTCTCAATTCTTCACTAAGATTCTTTGGAATTGTTGCATCCCCAAGCTTCACAGCCATATAGGATAACATGAGTGACAAGTGTTTTAAAGAGGAATTTCTTTCTATCCCACATCACAAGGTTTGTCAATTTATAGTTGTTTTCAAGACCGAAGTAGGATTTCCACCCTCCATTAATCCTCTTCTTGATGCTATAGTTCTAGTTAAGCTTGTGATAGAAGCCAATTCTGAGATATTTAGAAGAATTCACGTCCTCTAGATTTATGTTGTCATAAAAAAATTATCATAAGTTCCCCTATTGGATTCGATAATCACGATTTTTTTTCCTGTGTCGATGGTTATGTCCATATTGGAGCATAAATCCTTGAGATTTTTTAATTCCTTCTCAAGATCATAGGGGCATGTTGCCATTAGGACGATGTTATATCATAGAGAAGAAGTATGATGATTATTCGTGCCAATGTCATGACAACACAGTTTTCTTCTTCTAAACAACCTTCCAGCTTATCAATGTAAATGTCAAAAAGGGTAGTTAGTTTTGATTTCAGAATGTTGTCTATCATTTTTTTAGTGCTTTAGACTTCAGATAGTAGTCTGGATGGATAGCTAGTTTATGTTAACATATTGGATGGGGGTTCATGTGGTTTTTGTAGAACGTTCTGGATGTGGAGTATTTTGGATTGGATATGTCTTTTTGGAGAAGGATGACTCGTATTATGTAACTTTGATTCTACTTATGAAGCATTATAGACAAGTTCTATTCATATCATTTTACATGATGAATATGAAGCGAGAGCGAACTTGTCCATACAACGTATAGAGTGTAAGTAAAATTTTTGCAAAAATACAATTAACCTTAATAAAAGTGTAATTATTTTATTTTTTATTATTTATAAATTAAAATTTGGTCTAATCATTTTTTTAATTAATTGGAAGCCAATGTCTTCAACTATTTAATGTCAAGCAAGTTTTAGAAGGTATCATTCAACCACAAACCATGGATATTGGAGAGGCGTGTTGTAATAATAAATCCAATCTTTTTTGTTGTTTTGTGGACTTTAGAAAAGCTTTTGATACAATGCCTAGAAAGAACCTATTGGAATAGATTAGAAGAGCTAGAGGTTCCTTTCAAGCTGAGGGTTGCAACAATAAGTTTATATGAAAAATTCATTGCCAAGTCTAAAACACTGAGTGATGGTCACACGATATTAACTGTATAATTGGAATTAAGCAAGGGTGCCCCCTCTTCGCTACCCTTTTCAAAATTTACATTGATAAACTGGAAGGTTGTTTAGAAGAATCAAAATGTGTCAACACGACATTGGCAAGAATAGTCAACATACTTCTTCTCTATGATGTGATATCGTTCTTACTACAAGGTGATCTAATGATCTTAAGAAGTAATTAAGAATTCTCAAAGATTTATGCTCCAATATAGGCATGACCATCAACATAGACAAAACAAAAAACATGAATTTAACATTTCCAACTTCATTTCTTGTTAGAGAATAATTATCCAAATCTTTGACTTACAAAAAAAACATATCTTTATATATATTTTTAATATTATTGAATTTTGTAATGTTTCTTTTTCTATATAGATGGCACTGAGATTTCCACATTTTATTAAAACATTTACGACTTCAATTTTTTGAGGACAATATTTATATACATTTTTGACTTGCGAAAAATATGATTATGACACACACATATAATTGAAAGCTTTTAATATTACCTTTCTTTTTAATAATATGATTTTACATCTTTGACTTACGAAAAATAATAACTTGATTAACACACATATAATAACATGATTATCATATATTAAATTTTGTTAGTGTTACTTTTTCTATATGAATGACTCTAAGATTTAAATATTTTGTGAAAAAATTATTAAATATATTTAACTTTTTTCTATAATTTTAAAAAGTATTTTAAATACTAGATTATTATTATTATTTGAAATCATAGATATTATTATTGTTATTTTTTTAAATTGGAAATATGTCAATACTTGTTATTCCAAGAATTAAGCTACATTCAATGGACATATATTATTATTCTCATTATTGTGGATGTAAATTTAAAAAGTATTTTAAATAATATATTATAATTATTATAAATAATAGATTTTATTGTTGTTGTTGTTATTGTTATCTTTATATATATATTTAATATTATTGAATTTTGTATTGTTGTTTTTTCTATATATATGGCATTGAGATTTCCACATTTTATAAAAAACATTTATGACTTCAATTTTTTGAGGATAATATTTATATACATCTTTGACTTATGAAAAATAATAACATGATTATCTCTCACACACACACATAATAACATGATATATATATACACACAAACACACACACACACACATATATATAATTTTGTTAGTGTTACTTTTTCTATATGAATGACACTAAGATTTTAATGTGAAAAAATTATTAAATATAATTAATTTTTTTCTATAATTTTAAAAATATTTTAAATACTACATTATTATTATTATTATTTTAAATAATATATATTATTATTGTTATTTTTTTCAATTGGAAATATGTCTTAACACTTGTTATTCCGAAGAATTAGGCTACATTCAATGTACATATATTATTATTGTGGATGTAAATTTAAAAGTATTTTAAATAATATGTTATAATTATTATAAATAATAGATATTATTATTGTTGTTGTTATTATTTTTATTTTAAATAATAAATATTATTATTGTTATTGTTATATTATCATTTTAAATAATAGATATTATTGTTGTTGTTGTTGTTATTGTGATATAAATTATGAGATTTTAATTTTATGTGATAGTTTTATTAAATATAATTCTAAAAAGTATTTTAAAATAATAATTTTTTTTTGTAAGCTACTATTCATGGAGTTTTGAACTGGTTATCTAACATAAGGAGTGCCTTAATAGTACACATATTAACTGATTATATAGTTTTGATGGTAATAGATATTATTACCATCCTAGATTCATCTAAACTATAGACCTACCATGCACCGAGAGGGATCAAATACTTAGAGATGCAAACCTTTTTTATTGTCTATATTTTATTGGATAGGTTTGCACCTCAAGGTATTTTATCCCTCTCGACGCATGGTAGATCCGGAGTTTGATGGATCTAGGCTAGTTGCAATCCGGTGTGGTCACATGAAATTTGTAGATGACCATGATTATGCATATGAAGTATGTAAAAATGCAACTACAATAGTTAAATGAGAAATACAATTAATGAAATGTTGAATGATGAAACATGTGAATAGTAAAAAAGTAAGAGGATATGTATAGTCAATAAGAAATAGATTATCTACATATGCTACCGGCATATTATCCCCATTTTTAATTTCTTCCATCGGGGCTATCTCAACAATTCTTGCATCATTTTCTTCTCTAAAAGTTACATGTTCAACTTGTTGATGTTTGAGCAAAATCGGAGATGCTTGAACTTTAAAACTTTTATCAAACAATTTCAACACTTATGAATTTCATAAATCAACCACATATGAATCTTTATATCAACCATATATGAACCTCATAAATAAATCAGCCACATAAATCAATCAACCATAAGAGACAAGATATGCCCTGGGAAAACCCTCCAAACACGGAAGATGAAAAACCCAACAATCCTTTGAGTGTGATAGATAGATTTATAGAGAATGGTTCACAACACAAGCATATTCCTCAATAAGAGATATCACCCCGGCAATAGAGAAGAGAGATCTAATGTAGCCCTACAAAACCAACTATATGCAACTGTATTGAACTTTTCGTATGCCTGGCATATTAATAACAAGCCAAAAACCCTACCATGCAAAAGGTAGCGCATAGGAGGATCAATAAACATACTGAGAGAACCACATAGAGCATTCACAAGGACGAGCTAGCTAGAACTCCCTCCATGCAAACATTAGAGCCCTTCCTTTCCTCAAATATCTTGAATTGAATGTTCACTATCTTCAACTGAAAGTGAGCTTACTTGAATTGAATGTTAATTGTCTTGATTTGAATGTTATCTTACATAAACTGAATATTAACTGATTTGAACTGATTTTTCAACTTACTTGAACTAAATGATAACTTACTTGAGTTGAATGTTAACTAACTTGGACAGAATGTTTAATCAGCTTGAGATGAATGATAACTGACTTGAATTGAATGTTAATCACTTAGTTAACAGACTAACTTAAGTGTCATCAGTGCTTCACTCTTAGTGCTATCCATGCACAATTTCTATTATTAACTTTTGCATGGGTCTCTTTAGTTTAATTGATGCATGTAGATTGATGAATATTAAGCTCTTCTTTACTTAACTGATTACGTTCATTAATAGTTCAAATGATGCTTTGAATAAGGCATTGACTAAGGAATTCATATTTTACTGAAGCTTTATAACTTGATTTCACTTTGAAATTTGCATGGGAAATTTGAATTGTTAGGATTAAATAATACTCCCTTGTCCATATATAGTCCATTTGATCATATTTCCTAACTTAGGAGTCATTTGGGTGAGTTTGGTGCCACCATGATATTGGTGCCATTGGTGCCACTGGTTCCACTGGTGCCATTGGTGCCAACAGTGCCAATCCCTACATTCTAGGAGCCACTCTGAGTGCCACCAAAAACCTCCATTACTTGGTTATGATAGGTAGAAAGTTATGTTGAGTCAACCTCCAATTACAATTATTTGGATCACTCTCAATTAGTCTAGCACCAGTTTTGCATGGATACATGGGGAAATGGTGACTTTTTCCACCTACCTCATAAGTTTAATTTGGTTAACTGATTGTATACTGATTTAGACATCAGGAATTAGAGTAGTGGCTCCCATACAGTGATTTAGACACATTTATTTATCCATTCAGTCAGGTTTAGTTGTTAGATTTGAATCTTATCCACATGATTCAAATTCCCCTTATTGTAACACCATTGTATTATTGTTGAATGAATGAAGATTAATGTTCTAATTAACTGATCAATTCTTATCATATTTGTCTCAAATTTGTCTTGTTCCATGTACATTGTCTTTGATATTCCACTGCATAATTCTACTTCTCAAATGATCTCATTTTCCTGTACATCAATGGTTCAAAAATTTAACATGGTATCATATTAGCAACAAGTCTTGTCCATTCTCCATTGTACACTAGAAGCAATTGAGTTTCCACATATATCCTGCAATTTTTTCCTTTCTAACTCTGGATTCGTCCAGATAAGTCTCTGTATGTGTGATGGACTCTAAGAAAGTGTACATGTTGAGGTGGAAAGGATTGAAAATGACATGATTGTGAATTGAATTTTGTTTTGCAGTGTTATTTGCAGGTACCTACATATCTTCTTAAGGAATTGATTGTTCATCATATAGAAAGATGGATTCTTCAGCTCTCATACCTCGAATCCTTACACCCTTCAAGTACACTGATTAGAGGGAAGATATACATGTGTCTTTGCACAAGCTTGGCTTGTATAGGATGACTATGGGCAGAGAAACTAAGCCCTAACAACATGTTGAGAAGATTTTTTTTTTTAATCGGCTTGATGAGGCCTTCGAATTCATGTGCACTCATGTATCTCGGGATATTTTGTTCCACCTTGAGGGAATAAGGACTCCAAAGGAAGCTTCAAAAAATATTGAATCTTTGTTTGGAAAACAACATGAGCTTCAAGGGCACATATTGGAGAATGAGCTCATTTCTCTACATGCAAGCAGTTTTGAATCTATTTTGCAATTCTTCACAAAATACAAGTCACTAGTACTGCATTGCAAAAAATGTGGATTAGAGAGGAAAGATGATCAACTTGTATTGTCTATACTGAGAAAGCTTGGATCTGAGTACTCAGTATTTGTCTCTACATTTCATTCTGGAAGAGCTTCCATCCGTAATTGGAAGATGCCTTCTCTAGATGCTTTTGTTGAGTCCTTAATACAAAAGAAAGATAAATTGTTTCAAATGGGAGTGATTCATACCTCCAAGAATCAAGCACTCTTGATGACATACTCAAACAATGCACAAGCAAGAGGGAAGCACAAAGGGAAGGAGCCCAAAACCACTAATTTGAAGCCAAAGGAGAATCAGAGATCTTTCGACGGATCCTCATATTCCAAGAAAAATAAGAAATTCGAGAAGACTAAGTGTCCATACTATATAAGAGGCTTTCATCCATAAATCCATCGCATGAAGAAGAAAATAGACCAACTGTCAACACTCCTTGAACATAACAATGTTTCCCTCCCACAAGGAGCAAAGAAATATGATGTTAGACAACCGACATAAGATCATGAGAGGCGCCATGCCTTGAAGGCAGGCCTCTCTCAACCAAAATCTTACTTGATAGATTAGGGAGCATCCAACCACATGGTTTCCTCTAAGGAATCCTTCACCACTCTCACTCTATCAGGAGGACCTAGCATTCATATGGGAGATGACTCTCAAATCACAGGTACTAAGAGAGCTTCTATTAAAAGACAACATGGTGATTTCAAGAATTTTCTCTATGTTCCCTCTCTTGCAACAAATATATTGTTTATTTATCAGATGACTCATACATGCTATCCAAAGAGAGTTACATTCGACTCTGACTTAGTAGAAATCACTGAAAAAACTACTAGAAATTTCTTAGCGAAAGGGCTTGCTAACCATGACTCAAAGGCATATGAGTTATCCCATTTCCTTCATGCTTCACATCCAACAACTTTATTCACTCACTCTAATAACACCAACAATATATGGCATGAGATATTTTGGCATCTCAATTTCAAATATCTCTAGCAACTCCACAATGACAAAATGGTTGATGGATTGCCTCTCATCCAAACATCACATGGAGTATGTCCTGGTTGCTTGGTAGGTAAGCATCCAGAGAAGAGGTATGAAGTTGGGAAGGAAAATAGAGATGCCTCTACACTAGATCTGATACATAGTGATTTTTCAAGGCCAATGCCTACAAAATCAAACAATGGTTCCAGGTATTTCCTTACTTTTATTGATGATTGTCCAAGGTTCTGTTGGGTATATTTTATGAAACAGAAATCAGAGATATTGTAAATTTTTTAAAGCCTTGATTGAAAATAGTGTCAGAAATAATATCAAGTCCATTTGATCAGACAATGGAGGTGAATACATTAAAATATATTTTCAATAGTTTTGTGAACCATAGGGGATTTGAATGGAATAATCAGTTCCATACTCACCACAACAAAATGGTGTGGCTGAGAGGAAAAATAGATCATTGAAGGAGATGGAAACCTGTATTCTCCAAGCCAAGAATCTTCCTCCTTCTCTTTGGGATGAAACTGTAAACTGTGCTTCATACATACATAATAGAGCACCTCACAAATAAGTGATTGGGGAAACTTCTTTCGAAGCACTACATGGGCATAAGCCTGATGTCTCTCACTTGAGAGTCTTTGGTTCCAAAGCTTGGGAAAGAATACCTATGGGCTAGAGAAAGGCCTTCCAAGCCCAGAGTAGTGAATGCATACTACTGGGATATGCTGAGGATGAAAACTAATATATATTGATGGAGCTTGCAACTAGGGAGTGCTTCATAGAGCGCAGTGTTTAGTTTGAAGAAAATAAGTTGCTTGATCCACCACAATCCAAAGCAAAAGGAGGTATAAACACTCTTCCATTTCCATTTGATGATGATATTTTGTCTTATGTTTCATATTCAGATGAAGAGGAACAAGATCAGAATGATCTTGATATTAAGTATGTACCTCATGAGAATCTAGAGCCAGATCCAAGTCACTTTCCAAATCAGTGGCCTATGCCTAAATGGGCCAAAAATCTCATTGAAGTAGTTGGGGATGGTGCTGGGAATCCAAAAGATAGAAGGAGAATACGGTCCCATTATCAAAATGAACATGTTTCACTCTCTCACGTAGCTTCCCTATCTACAAAGTGGCGCAACAAACTTCCAGGGAAATGTTACTTGATGATATCAAATGATCAACAATTTGGCCCACTAAAGAACAAAATTAATCATTCCATTCCTCCTCCAAAAAGAAGAAACAGAAAGAACATTCATCATATTGAAATAAAATTGAGAGGTTCAAATGCACAGTATCAGGATGTTGCTGCACAGAAGAACCAAGCTATTGCATTGCTGCTGCATAGTGCTACAAATTGTAGCAAAATTTTTACAAGTTTTACCCAAAGAGGGAAATTTTCTCTTAAGTATAGCTTATTTTCCTGATTCACTGCTTATTTTGAGGGGAGGGTTTGCATGATTTTTTCCCCATTTTCCTTAGTTTATTAAGCAACTTTTATTTCTTTTAGATTGTATGGGTGAATTTTGGCCTAGTTGCCAGGAGCCAAAGTTGTCCAAGTTACGAATAAGGGAGGTGTTTGGATTAAATAATCCTCCCTTGTCCATATATAGTCTATTTGATAATCTTTCCTAACTTAGGATTCATTTAGGTGAGTTTTGTGCCATGATGATATTGGTGCCACCAATGCCATTTGGTGCCATCAATGCCAATCCCTACATTCTAGGAGCCACTATGAGTGCCACCAACAACCTCCATCAGTTGGTTGTGGTAGGTAGGAATTTATGCTAATTCAAGCTCCAATTACAATCAATTAGATCACTCGCAGTTAGTCTAGTTCTAGTTTTGCATGGTTGCATGAGGAAGTGGCGCCTTTTTCCACCTACCTCATTATTTTAACTGGTTTAATTGATTGTAGATTGATTTAGACATAAGGAATTAGACTAGTGGCACCCATGAAGTGATTTAGACACATTGAGTTATCTAGTCAGTCAGGTTTAGTTGGTAGATTCAAATCTTATCCACATGATTTGAATTCTCCTTATTGTAACACAATTGTATTACTGTAGAATGAATGAAGATTAATGTTATAATTAACTGATCAATTCTTATCAGATTTGTCTCAAAATTTTCTTGTTCAGTGTCCATTGTCTTTGATATTCCACTGTATAATTCTACTTCTCAATTGCTCTCATTTTATTGTAGATCAATGGTTCACTAATTTAACATGAATTCTCTTTCTCTATGTTTTATCTCACTATCATTAAATAATTTAATGCATGGTCCATATGTGTATTATTTATCCATATTTTCATATCATTCTCAGAAAAATTATTCCATGCATACTGATGATCATATATATTACTCCGGGCCATATAGTCATATGCTAAAGTAATTCACTCTAGGGGTAGCTAATCCCTAAAGGATACTTATAGCACTCAGTGACCATGACTAGCAATATATCACATAGTATAATCACATAAATTGATACAACACAAGTACATCTCCATAATTGGAGATCCATTCTCACAGGGTAATGCCTATGAGAATCATTGAATTGATACAACACAAGTCCACAGTATTGATACAACACAAGACCAATATTGATACACTACAAGACTTCAATATTGATACAACACAATATCATAGTACATGCATCCACCTGTATACATGAGGACATATATAGGACTTGATACAACACAATGTCCTGACTTGATACCACACAAGTCTTGGAGAATGACTCTTGATGTTGTACAATCAACACAACTATGGCTTAGATATTAGAATATGTCATTATTCATTCTTGTTGTTGGTCAACTGTCATTTATTATAATCATTTTTTTGGAAAATTCTCTCTATTTCTCAAAATTTATTTTACTGATCTCTTCTTGTTTTTGGTCTTGTGTCATTTGTTTTCATGCTCTTTATTGTTCATTTTTTGTCTTATTAATTCTTCGTTTTGGTCTTCAATGATATCTTATAACTTCTTTCTACAGCACCTAAAACATTCTCATATCTATCTTCTTAATTCCTCAACATGCATATCATCAATATCTCCATTGTGAAAATACATGATAACATGAATTACTATACCACAATCAAGCACCATAGTCAACTTTATTGAATCAGATCAAACTGAAATCAATGCATTGTAACCAATCAAGAACCATAGTTAATTGAATTGAATTGGAAAACACTGAAATCAATGAATTGTACTCAATTAAGAGATATATTCTATTGAAATGAATTGGATAACATTGAAAACAATTCATTGTACTCAATCAAGAGCCACAATCTATAGAATTGAAATGGATAACACTAAAATCAATGCAATATACTCAATCAAGAGCCATAGTCCATTGAATTGAAAGGGATAACACTGAAACCAATTTATTGTACTCAATCAAGAGACATAGCAAATTGAATTGAATCAGATAACACTGAAATCAATGTCACATCCCCTCCCATCATCCCGACAGATGGAGGGGGCATGAATCAAATATGGGATACCAAATTTCACCCATAACTATAGTTATGAATTCCACAACACATAAAATAAGTGTGTCAAACTAATTCACATGTTTAAATTTAGTTAAATGGTTCCTTAATTATCATGAATCAATAATCTCGGCAATTATAAAAAGTTCTAACTGGTATTCTTGTCTTCTCAATATTTCCATGCTTTCTCGACTTTTTTGACATCAGAAATTGAATATTGGATCCGAACAATTGGTTCTCAACAAAATTGTCATGGCATACCGACTTTGATCGGTATATTCTTCCCTTTTGACTTTACTTAGACTTTCTAATGTATATGACATTGGGAGTTGGAATTCAAAACCACCAAACAGGTTTCCAATTCACAACCCCGACTTGACAACTCCGACATTTACAACATAGGGGGTCAAAAGTTGGAACCAGAATGCAATCCCCAGCTCCAATCGACGACTCCAGATCCCAACTTTGGTATCTCCACTTCAAACTTGGTACCACATATTTTCCTTCTAATGTGGGCCACGGTATCTAGAACTCCACAGAAGTCATTAGAACTATGAAGATCCACCTGCACAGACTGAAACTACCCTCTAACTTGAAAGTATGGAGTTTAAACACAACCACGACTTTATGATACAAACCCAAGTCTCAATTTTTGACATCGACATTGCTAATTTGGCATGGATACCAATACGATGGTACATTCATCAATACTATGCTAATCCCGACATCAACACCTTAGCGTTAGCACATCAACACTTTCTAAATATACCAAAACTGGTTGTGTATCATCACATTACACTGTTATTTCCCTTCCATATTTATATATTGGTACTAATGCTTTTTCCATGGAAATTCAAGAATGTTCTTCTGATTTAAAATAAATATGTAGATGCAAGGTAAACATATGCATCAAACATACAATTGATCTACATACACATGCATAAACTAGCATATTTGTTACAATCATAACAATAATGAAATCATGCAGAGAGATAACCTCATTTTCAGGCTATGCACAATCATCCCATTTAATAATTCAAGCTAATTATTCATTCTATTCAACATAAGTAAATAATCATCGATAGCAAAGAATATTGGGAATTCGTACACAACAGAGACACTTATCTTTTAATTGAAGTCATATGAGAAACTAGCTACGTGAGGGAAAATCACCACCCAACCGTAGGCACTCTGTCTAGCCTATATTATTTTAGCTAAGAGGCCACCCCTTAGCTGGGTTATGTCATCAAATAAGGAGGAACTACACAAGCTCCCTCACATTCATAAGAACAAACACTCTTATTAAGTCAACACACAACCAGGTTTATCAAGTAGGTAAAGAGACATGGAATGTGAATGCTAAGTCAGTGATCTCAAACATATAACTACAAGAATCTCAATTGTCATCATCCAGCCTTGGAACCCACATTACCTACCACACCCAATATAGGAAGGTCCCCTTCTTTGCTACACATTCCCTCAAGTGCCCCTTCCCTCTAGTGTTATTTAGGGTGGTCAAAGAAAGGCCCAAGCTCCTAAACCTTCAAATATTCTTACCTTCATTAGGTTTATTAATAAATTACAATCTCTGATCTCTCTCTGACTTCAATATTCTTTTGGATTTTTTTATTTTAGGCCACACAGGTTTCACTCATGAAGTTCAAGTTACAAGATTCCGAACATGGATCTCTCATGTATTTTTGGACATTTGAAACTCTCAATTTTAACTCAGAGTTGACATACCTGTATTTGTCTCTAATATCATAAGTCACATGCAATCCAGGGTGTTATTGGCACTCTAAGGCATGGATCTTTCACTAGTTATGATTTATGCTCCTCTCAGTGTTGAGGATGCATAACTTGCTGAGAATTCCAAAGCAGATATTTATTTTTTCGGATGGGATGAAGGAAAACAAAATTCCATTAGAAAATTGACTTATGTGTCAAGTAAACTGATCCCATAACTATCATATGAATCTCTGAATTCATCCCATGCTCCATTAAACCCATGAGTCGATTTCTCGGCTACCTTCTTACAACAAAATTAAATAATGGCAAGGATGTCCACTTGGCTTCTCAAGATGACACTTGGAAATATATGGTTGACTCTCTCACACACCCTCACCTCTCCCTAGTATATAAAAACAACCCCTCATTTTGGTTTCGTCCATATCCAGCTCTTGGAATTTTATTGCATTATAAACAATTACATTTTTTTTACATTTTCCATGGATTACGAGAAAATTCCTATGAAATATAAAATACTTTCGTTATAATCCAATCATTCACTAGAGGGGCCTTGGCCTTGATCTCAACAATAGGAATTATACATCGCATATACATAATATTTTACATCAAGCCAACATATTCCAGGGGTCAAAATGGGGACATTACAATCAAGAACCATAGTCAATTGAATTTAATATGATAACCTTGAAATCAATGCATTGCACTCAATCAAGAGCCATAGTCTATTGAATTGAAATAGATAACACTAAAATCAATGCATTGTACTCAATCAAGAGCCATAGTCAATTGAAATGAATAAGATAACATTGGAATCATTACACTCAATGTACTTCACTCAATCAAGAACCATAGGAAATTGAATTGAATCAGAAAAATGGAAAATATTAGAAATGAATGCACCGACACGTAATTCAATGTAGCAGTCACTACAATCAAGGAAGAACTAAAATCAATGCAATAGTCTTAGAAATCAATGTTCCAACATTGAATTCATTCAACAATCATTGCAATCAATACAACATTGAAATCAATGCAATGGTCTCCAAAATAAATGCACCAACACTAAATTTAATACAACACTGGAATCGATGGAAAATGTTAGAAATTAATGCACTAACACTAAATTCAATGCAACAATTACTCCAATCAAGGGAACACTAACATCAATGCAATAGTCTTAGCAATCAATGTATCAACATTGTTTTCAATGCAACAATCATTGCAATCAATGCATCACTGAAATCAATATAATAGTCTCATAAATCAATACATTGGCATTGAATTCAATGCAACAATCAGTGAGATCAATGCATAATTGTGTATTTTAATTGTCTTGTTTATTTGACAAACCATAAATTTAATTTTTCTGAGCTAACTATTTATACCTATTCATCACTCATTATTGTATGTAAAACATACTGTGCACATACTATATTTACTTCAATTAATGTTTAGTGAATATAGCATTCCACTTACACATATTTATAGTCAATTGAGCTTAGATTGGGTGGTTGAGAGCATTGGTTGTGATACTCCCTTCACTGTATATTCTACGCCCCATGGGAAAAATAGTAGATATTATTATTATTATTATTATTAATGCGATATAAATTATAAAAGGGGAGGAGAATGTCATACAAATAAGCATAATTATGCAATAAATTGTAATTAATTGATAAAATATATATTAGAAATGTATATGAAGGTGCAAAAAGTACGCTTTTATAGAGTAAAGATGTCAAAATCCTTTATTTAAATTTGGTGGGGGGTCACAAATAAGAACGAAGCAATCTTATAATTTTCTTGGAACAATCTTAAACTTTTTAGTTTTTTTTTCCTCAGGAAAAAAATGTACAACTCTTTATATTGTAAAAAAGTCACATTATTTATAGGCATGCTAGTCTTACATCCACCAAAAAATTAAAAAAATATACCACTATTACATAAATCACAACATGTTGATGTATATGTAACTTCGGAATGTATTCTTCTATGTATCTTATATATTGTAACCCGATGTTTATTCCGGGATGTCTCTATTATGTATTTGAGTCATGTTGTCATGCCTCGATGTTCCGATCGGGAAGATTAATAATGTAAACAAGTCATGTCAAGTCATTAGGTAAGTCCCCATAGTTTCGGGGCACTTGAGTTATTATACACTAATTAAGGTGTAGGCTCGAGTAGTAATTATTAGGTCGAGCCTACGTGTGAAATGGTAATTCAAGTGAACGGACTAATATAAATAGAGAGTGTGAGTCTCTCTATTTATCACTTGTGAAGTACATCACTTGCTCTCTCAAGTGTGGCGCACCTTTGGAGAAGGAAATACTTTGGCTTGACAGAAGATAGAAGGCTACTACTGTTTTGGGAGATCTCTTACTGTTTTGGTGTTGATTCTATCTTAGAGGAAGTTGCGGGGTTTTCTCCTTTATGGTTTCCCCAAGGAAAACTCTTTGTGTCTCTTGTCTCTTGTGATGTGCTCATGTTTTATTGCTGTACTTGTTATTCTCTCAGCGAAAAGATCCTAAGATCATAATGCTAGCTTAATGTGATGAAAAACTAACATGGTATCAGAGCTAACCTGAGGAGAAGACATTGTGCACCTACAGGAACTAGGGTTTCCTATTTTGTGGATCTTCTTCCATAGATTTTCAGCAAAAGTATGCTAGGATGACTCTCCATTGAAGGGTCCATCTTTCTGTCGATGCAGAATTCAATTTCAAGCATTTTCAGTTTCGATGTGGAAATTAGGGCTTTCTACAGAAGAGGAATTTTTGAGTGAGACCAGCATAGGATTATTATCCTCATCAAAACCGAAGTTTATAGACCTGGATCAAGAAATTTGGTTGGGTGAAACTCCAAGAAAGTCAAACCCTAGTTTGACCCTGAGCTAGGAGAAACCCTAAATACTAAAACTGCTAAGTTTTGGTACAGTCGCTATATTCCGCGATTGGAGAAGTATCAGAAGTTGAAACTTTTAGGGGCCGAAGATAACATCCTGGTGAACACTGTGTCCAAAAATCAGCCTTATATTCGCTATATTCTGGGAGATATGATCTCTCCAAGTTAGGGCTCCATCCTCTTCTAGAAATCATCCATAAACAGGACACTTGGGGAGATCTGCAATATCTTGGGATACAGAGGTCCAAATGGAATTCCTGAAGATGTTCCAGAAAGGGCACGGACTGTACATTTAGTGGTCCAAATTTCAGACTCAGAAGTGGAACCAGTGACACGTGGAATTTCGTACAACTTCGCTATTCTGAACAGTCCTGTAACAGGTCACCTTGGGAAAAGGATCATAAATACAAAATGGTGAAACCAATTCTGATAAAAACTATGGTGTTGGATCAGGGACATGCGAGGTTACCTCAGTGAAAAATTTTAGAAATAGAGGATCAGTAATTTCAGAGATATAATGGAAACAGTAACAGGCATTTCTGCAGAATAAATCAGAAAATTAGGGCTTCCTGTTTCAGGAGCTTCCCTCCACTGTTTTCAAAAAAGAAGTACACTGGACAGCTCCATTTGAAGAGATCTATCTGTTCATCCAATCATATCTGAAATATTCCAAGTTTTGAAAAATTAGGGTTTCTACGACAAAACCTAGATCAGCAAAATCCGGGACAAGGACGAACACCTCAAATCGGTAAGATCTAATCCGTTGCTATTTCCATTTGAGGTTCTCATTTAAATATGATCTATTACAAAAACTTGATGATAAGCTTGGTGAAGTTGACAACTTCCAAGCCTGGAAGTATATGATCTCTCTGAAGAAACTGGATTGGACACCTTCATGAGTATAGAGGTTCCAGTTTCAGAGGGAGACGATGCCAAAGAAGACATCGTGCTCATGCTGCAGAGGATGATGAACCATCCAGAAAGAGATCCAGATATGAAAGTGAATATTATTCAAGCAAGGATGAATATGTTCTGATATCATCTCTCATAGGTAACATTACTCATGGAAGTGATGATTGGCTTATAGACAGTGGGGCTTCCAAACATATGATGGGATTCAAGGAATCCTTTGTAAGACTGTCAGAACATGAATCACCTCACAAGGTGAAACTAGGAGATGACTACCAATATCCAATAACGGGTAGTGGGGAATCTTCATACAAGCTAGACTCTGGTAAGTCTCTAACAATGAAAGAAATATTGTTTGTGCTAGGATTGAAGAAGAACCTTCTCTCCATTTCAGCATTGATGCAAAAGGAATGTGGGTGGCATTCATAGATGGTCAAGTAATCATGTGGCCTAAAGGAAAGACTATCGATGATGCGGTAGTGATTGGAGAACAAGAAGGAGGCTTGTACAAATTGAAGGGCCATCCAGAACAAGCCTTGATCCATGAAACAGTAGAGCCAAATGAGATTTAACATAGAATGCTTGCACATGTGCATTACAGAGCACTACCTATTGCAAGCAAAGTTGTTGAAGGTCTTCCAAAATTTCAAGCTATTTGAAGGGAAGAACAAAATCAGAATATGACTTAAAGAAACCAGTTGAAGAATGTGAAGATCCATAATGTAGAGACCATGCAGTCATAAGAGTCTCTCAAATCAAAGAACAACTTGAAGCAGTAAAAGAAGAAGTGATGGCCATTTTGAATGGCCTCCTAGGATCGTGGAATTCATTCATGTGAGGAATGTGTGCTAGAAGGAAGTGATTACTTTCAATAGACTCTAGAAAGATAAATCACAAGAAGAAGAAGCTCAAGAAGAGAAGGTGGGAGCAACTGAAGATCAAGCTCTTTCCATCCAAAGAAGATCCCTCAAGCAATGAGGAATATGAAGAACTCAACTCTTGAAGAACTTCTTATCCACCTTAGCTTTTGGATAAGAAACGATGCTATTATGAATGAAGAAGATGATGAAGCTGAAGGCTCAAGAAGGAGTCTACCCTCGAAATGAATAAAGATAAGTATTCAATTGTCATTTCATTATATTATTTTGTTATGCATTTGTTTATATTCAGTTATTGTATTATGCATGATAGGATGATTGCATTAACGACAGTATACTACTAATATGCATGTGATGGGTAAGTAGCTCATGGTGCTATACAACTCTCCATTGCTACTTATCTAGAATGAAACCTCTTTGCTGACATATTGGATTAGTGCACAATCTCAATGTTGTCCTGGTAGAGATGGAAGGCATCTAGAAAGTTTCAATGAGATATGGATGAATGTTGTATTGGCTAAAGTAGTTGCATGATCATATATTTATGCATAAGTGTTTGCCAGTATAAATATTCCTTATGAAATGTTTCTAACCATACAATTGCATTTGACTTGTAGGAAAGATCGCATACATAATCGCCTACAAGCAAAGAAGAATGAAGACTTGTTTCGAAGAACAAGTGATGACATTTGAAAATGAAGAATAATATGACGAGTGCAGTGACATCATTGATGCAGAACCTTCCAGCCATCAAGAAGAAAGGGAAGACCAGTCCAAGAAGAATGATGTCAGGGCGCAGAATCGAGACCTGAAGAGAATTTCATAGTTCCATCATGCAGTAGATGGAAACATCGTGGGATACAAAGCAAGATTCGTAGCATGAGGCTTCTCATGAAAGGAAGGCCTAGACTACGAAGAGACATTTGCAACCAGTAAGAGTTGAAACACACACATGATGAGCTTAATGAATATCTTAACCTTTGCTACAAGGTTGATAGAGGATGACAAGCTCTCAGATGGATGCAAGATGAACTTTTGAAGAAGTTAAAGATAGAGGATCTTAGTATCTAGTGATCCTAGATGGATACTACTTGTCACTCCAGTACAGAATGTTTCAGTGCATAGAGTATGGAAGACAAAGCGAGTATAATGC
>LPNX010217451.1:272348-356848 GCA_001517045.1 Pseudotsuga menziesii | reverse complement strand
TGAAAAAGGACCAGCTCTGTGATGCCTCATCTAGTATGAAAAAGGACTAGCTCTGAGAAGACTCATCTAGTTTGAAAAAGGACTAGCTCTGAAGTGGATTCCACATCTGGTATGAAAAAGGACCAGCTCTGTGATGCCTCATCTAGTATGAAAAAGGAATAGCTCTGAGATGGTACATCCAGTATGAAAAAGGACTGGCTCTGTAAAGACTTCCGATGACGAGTAGAATCATGAGACAACACCAGTGTTGATCCAGATCGAGTGATGATCCAGATCCAGTAATGATGATCCAGCAGTAAAGATCCAGATCGAGTGATGATCCAGATCCAGCCCAGTGATGATGATCCAGATCGAGAGATGATCTAGATCGAGTGATGATCCAGATTGAGAGATGATCCAGATCCAGATGACTTGAAGATGAAGATGACTTGAAGATGAAGATGACTTGAAGACGAAGATGACTTGAAGATGTCTCAAAGACGAAGATGATCCAGTTGATACAGAGAAAAAGACCAGTGCTGAAAATTGTGTTGAAAGAATACCTTCCTAGTTAAGAGGGAGTGTTGATGTATATGTAACTTCAGAATGTATTCTTCTATGTATCTTATATATTGTAACCCGATGTTTATTCCGGGATGTCTCTATTATGTATTTGAGTCATGTTGTCATGCCCCGATGTTCCGATCGGGAAGATTAATAATGTAAACAAGTCATGTCAAGTCATTAGGTAAGTCCCCACAGTTTCGGGGCACTTGAGTTATTATACACTAATTAAGGTGTAGGCTCGAGTAGTAATTATTAGGTTGAGCCTACGTGTGAAAAGTGTAATTCAAGTGAACGGACTAATATAAATAGAGAGTGTGAGTCTCTCTATTTATCACTTGTGAAGTACATCACTTGCTCTCTCAAGTGTGGCGCACCTTTGGAGACGGAAATACTTTGGCTTGACAGAAGATAGAAGGCTACTGCTGTTTTGGGATATCTCTTACTGTTTTGGTGTTGATTCTATCTTAGAGGAAGTTGCAGGGTTTTCTCCTTTATGGTTTCCCCGAGGAAAACTCTTTGTGTCTCTTGTCTCTTGTGATGTGCTCATGTTTTATTGATGTACTTGTTATTCTCTCAGTGAAAAGATCCTAAGATCATAATGCTAGCTTAATTGATGAAAAACTAACACAACAATGGTTTAGATCTGTCTTCCATATGAAAAAAATACATTTCCCACTTAACATGTATCATCATCAGTTATACAAAAAATACAAAAATAAATTATACCATAAAAAGTATCATGGGATTCACTATTGGGATTATATACAGATTGGTCACCATTACCCCAAAAAGGGTCTTGGATCATGCTCAGTCATGGTCTCATTCTCCATTTCCCACCACTGTCAAGTGCCCAAGACCATATGTAATCCATCCTTGGACAGTTCATCTACCAAGTGGTTCCTCTCTCTGAATATGTGCTTGAATTTAATATCCAAAATTGTCTAGTATATTTGTCAATGTCATAATAAATGGGTCTTAAGAAGATGTTCTTGGGAGGTCTTCTCTATCGTATCCAATCTATGAAAATTTTTGAATCCCCAAAGAACTATATATTTTCTTTACTTCCTTCATCATTTCTAAATGCAAAATGATCTTTAGTGCTATTATCTTTGCTCTATTGTTAGTACGCTCCCCCAAACTAGCTACAAATTTTATCCAATTATTTTCTAACAGATATATAATACCTCATTCCCAGCTACCACTCCTGTCAATAATATCCACCAACACTCTTCTAGTCTTCACAGTCTCTTCCCCCTGTGGAAAATGTCCTAATATGGAAAAAAAATTAGTAGCATAAACAAAAGGTGTAATATATATGGAATTAAATATGGCATTGTTCGTGGATAACCAAGCCCCCTAAGTGAGAACTTTAGGTAGATCCTTGTATTCTTTAATTTTTTTTTTAACCACGTAGTCAATGATTCATATAGATTTTAACCAACCCAAGTAAGTTGTATGTTTCTCACCTGGGAAACAAAATCCCATATCTCCCTTACATATAAAACTGTAAAAAGAGATGGGTGATGTTTTACCCACTTAACTTGCACAAAGGGCATCTCCAAGGAATAGTAGCAAAATTTTTAAGTAAATAATCCCATACTAGAACCTTGTTGGATAGATCCATCCAAAGAGAATTTTTTTATTAAGAGCGAATTTGAAATTCCATATTTCCTTATGCCACCATTGAGGCTTTATAACATCTTATTCTTCCCTAATGACCATGTATCCCAATCTAGGAGTGTATTGGCCATCGATATCATTCCTTGATCATATTAGAGAGTCATAACCATACCTAAGTCTAATGTGATAATTTTGTAAAGACTTTGTATAGATTTCCCACATATCTATTTCCCCATTATCTATAAATACCAGATCATATGCCTTTAAACACATTTGTCTCATGAAGGTAGTATCGACCAAATCAACAATCTGATCCAAATGAAAATATCCTTGTTCCCTCAGAGTTTCAATCATCACTTCAAGCAATCTATGAGCACCATCACTACCAATCCATGGGTCCTATCCTAATATCATCTTCCTACTAGTCCCCACCCTCTAAACCATCCAGTAAAAAACAACATCATTATCCTGGATCAAAGCTTTCCACATTGTGGAAACATTCCTGGAATTTTTATCTCTAACTCTAACCCACTCCTCAATGGTTAAAGGGCGCATTCATTTGTGATAAGCTAACTTCACCCAAATCCATTCTCCTTTCAAAATTCTCTAAACTCCTTTTGTTGTGAGATATTTTGCAAAAAATCTTGGAGTTTTTAAATCCCACCCCTATCACCTTTGAGCCATCCAAAGAGAATTTTTTTATAGAGAGCGAATTTGAAATTCCATATTTCCTTATGCCACCATTGAGGCTCTATAACATCTTATTCTTCCCTAATGACCATGTATCCCAATATAGGAGTGTATTGGCCACCTATATCATTCCTCAACCATATTAGAGAGTCGTATCCATCCCTAAGTCTAATGTGACAATTTTGGGAAGACTTTGTATATATTTCCCACATATCTATTTCCCCATTATCTATAAATCCCAGATCATATGCCTTTAAACACATTTTTCTCATGAAGGTAGTATCGACCGAATCAACAATCTGGTCCAAATGAAAATATCCTTGTTCCTTCAGAGTTTCAATCATCACTTCAAGCAATCTGTGAGCACCATCGCTACCAATCCATGGGTCCTATCCCAATATCATCTTCCTACCAATTCCCACCCTCTAAACCATCCAGTAACCAACAACATCATTATCCTGGATCAAAGATTTCAACATTGTGGAAACATTCTTGGAATTTTTATCTCTAACTCTAACCCACTCCTTAATGGTTAAAGGGTGTATTCATTTGTGATAAGCCACCTTCACCAAAATCCCTTCTCCTTTCAAAATTCTCTAAACTCCTTTTGTTGCGAGATATTTTGCAAAACATCTTGGAGTTTTTAAATCCCACCCCTATCTCCTTTGGTCAAGCTATCTTATGCCATGAAACCGAATGGAAATATTTATCCTCCTGAATACCTTTCCACAAGAAATTGTAACACAACATCCTAATTTGTTCCAGAATACCAATGGGGGCATATTCCAAAGTAACCCAATACACTAGAAAACCACTTATTGCACCATAACGTTAATATTTTTTCCACCTTACCTACTAACCAAGTTGAGTCCCTTATTTGATATGTGTTAGGATTAAAAACATAGCCTAGATATTTAATCCCAAGATGTAAATCCACCTTTATAAAATCAAATTTACAAATCGAATCTATCTCATCTTGTTCCAAATTCAGAAAAGGAAGGGTAGATTTTTCTATATTGTAAACCACACTTCTTGCATCAGCAAAAGGATCTAATATTTCCTGAAGCTTTGCAACTTCTCCTCTAGACCCACAAGAGAAAATCATAACAAATAATAGGTGTGTTACATTTACTTATTCTCTTAGATATATCCACTTAAAGGAATCATTGCTGGAAGCTTAGTTAAATAGGAAACTCAAACCCTCCACCAAAATAATGAAGAATAAAGAATCCAGTTGACAACCTTGTCTAAATCCATTTTTAGGCCTAAAGAAAATAGATGTAGAGCCATTGACTAAAAATGCAAAGGAAACTAAAGTAACAAACGATATAATCCAATTCACATTCTGAAGATGGAATCCATATTGTAACACCACCAACCTTAGATAGAACCAATTGACTCTATAATAGGATTTTGATAAATCCACCTTTACAATCATGGAAGTCTTCTTCTTAATCTTAATTTTGTGCAATACGTCCTTAGCAGTGTCTATTGCATTATGTATTTGTCTACCAACAATGAATGCAATTTATTCTTGTGAGATCGAGGAACATAAAATACCCTTGAATCCACAGGAAATGAATTTTGCAATCAATTTGTATATGCAATTACACAATGCTATCGATATATAATCATCCAGACTCACAACTCTATCAGATTTAGGAATAAGAACAATGAATGTAGAGTTAAAACCTGCCAGTATTCTTCCATTTACCTTGGATTTTTTTATTTCTTTAATGAGGTCATGCTCAAACAGGTCCAACAACCCTAAAAATAAATCCATAAGTCATTCATCAAGCCTAGGTATCTTATCCTTTGTAAGGATTGAATAACATTCTTTAGTTCCCCAAGGGTAATTTCCTCCATCTTATATATGCTTTGTTCTTCATTAACATAAGAAAACAAGTGAGAAACTATTCCCATCGTCTAAGCCATTGATTCCCTCTAATCTTCCAAAAAAATCTTGTTGAAATGATTGGCTCATTCTTGTGCAATATTCCCGAAACTAGTGATCATTTCTCCATCCTCATTTTCCGGATGCCATAGAGAGATTAAATTATTATGTGCTTTAGAAAATTGTAGAAATACTTTGTGTTATCATCACCCTTTTTCAACCAAATGGATTTGCTCTTAAGTCTCCAAGAAGCCCCATTTTCATCTAGAATCTTCCTTCTTTTGGATTATATATCTACTACCCTTTTTTCCATTAATCTATAACCCAATGGATAATTACAGTGATAAGAATCCATGGACTTTTCAATATTACATAATTTAGACTGTTTCTCCTTACATATTCTTACATCCCAAGAACTTTTTTATGATTTGATCACTTTTAAATTAAGAAGGAATTGGATTCCTGTAGATTTTTTTCTAATATCATCAAATGATCTCCAAATATTTTTGACCAATTGAATGTACCCTTCATCCTACAACTAGGAAGATTTAAACTTAAAAGGAAAATGGGGGTTCTCTTGTCTAGTAGTGACCTCGATCAATACAAGAAAATTATCAGATTCCCCCCTATTCCGACCCATTGATTGATGCTATCAGTAGAGTGCAAGATCCCTTCATTGACAAGAAATATGTATAGTCTCTTAACTATATGGCCTTGTCCAGTTCTCTTGTTTCTCCAAGTATTCCTTATCCTTTTGGGGAGAATGTCAAAAACGTTCTTCTCCTCAAGTCTTATGATAAAAAAAAATCAGATAGATTTTCCCCATGAGCATGATTCCCCTAGATATTTGCTTCACCCATTGAAAAGTTCAGGTCACCACCTAAGATCACTTTACCTTGAGTCAACATCCTTGTTTGGAATAAATTGTCCCAGAAAGGAGCTTTGTGTTGATATGGACCATGATATTAAGAAAAATGGTCTCCCAACCATTCTCCCTAAAAATTAAAGTGGTTGCAAGTCATATGGAGATGTCCTAGTAGTTATAACAATAGAAATACCTCGTATACCATCCATTGATAATACAACTAGATATACCTAGATAATCAATCCAAACAAAATCCCACCTAGGAAGTAATAATTTAAGATCTTTCACAACAAAATCTCCCACAAAAAGGGTTTCTTGTAAGAGAAGTACCTCATGTTTATTTAGTGCCGCAATTCTTTTTAGGACTAATCTTTTTTAGGGTTCCCAAAACCTCTTACATTAAAATACATAACAACAATTTCTTAACCAATTTCTTGGGATAAGTTTCTCTAAGAGTCCCCTTGATGTTTTTTTACATACTTTCCTTGATGTCTTGGACTGCTTTCTCTCTAGCTGAAGCTAGAGTTGATTGCCTCCCTCTCAATCTAGGGGTTGTGTTTAACGGATCCTGGAAGACTCCCCTACCCATATAGGGCCTCTTTTTAATATAAGTACAGGGAAAAGTTGGTACCTTCATCCACCTATAGTATAAGATGAATCCAACCCCTCTATAGAAGTAGAGTACACAGGATTAGAGTCATTAGAGACCCTGGGGGCAAAGTATCCATTGAAAAAAGTATACAAACAAATATTCAAGATAGGTCCTTAAAAGAGGTACCATGGTAATTGAGCTCATTTGTGTGGTGAGTATGCATTGAATCCAATACTCTTATGATTTCTGGGTGATAAAGGGTTTAATATTCCTCCTCCAAAGTCTAAGCAACCATGTCGTTAAACAACTTATCCTTATAATGGTAGGAAGAATAGGAGAGATACCATCAATCCTCCAAAGGTTTAGAAGACTATTCTATGGGTTAAAAACACATACAGACTCACATGAAGATGGGCATCCTTTGAGGATTTCAAATCCAATTATAAATTTTTTTACCCAATAACCCAACTTACTTATCTCAGTTAACTAAATATATATTGAGGCATATTCCCTCTAAGATAGACATGTTTTGAAAAGAGATATTTTTATCTCTCGAGATACCCTAAAATCATCAACAAACAAATCTTCCCCATTTACGTCCCTACTATGATCCATAGAGGTGTGAAATGCAGAGAGACTCACCATTTTATTACCAGGATTATGTGAATCATAAACTGAGATAAGATCAAGATATTTATGCTTACCTTTACCAATAGAAGAGAGGCCTTCTTCACCATGGAAGCCCACATCTCCTCTATCAATAAGGACAGACTGAGGTGGAGCTTCCATTTCCTCTTGCATAAAATATTTTACCAGAATCTGTCCTGAATTTTTTGATACTTTTATACCATGCAGAGAGTTACCAGGTTGCTGAATAGGCTCATTGTCCACTATACCACTTGGACTCATGACCCCCATCAACTCCATATAGGAAAGGTTGTAGGATTAAATAGTTATAGGACTAGTGAAGCTAGTCAAATATAAGGGAAATATTAAGGATGTCAAATCAAGCTTTATGTAGATATATGTTTCCAAAGAATAATAATTAGCTCAAAGAAGGTAAAAAAACAATAGTTTCCAATATAGAGAAAGAGAAAATGTTTGATACATAGACATAAACCCATTTTTCAAACAATATATTAAAATGCGGAAAAGTTAATATTAACATACTTAAATGTAGATAAGGTAAAATAAGAATAGTGTCATTTTAGTTTTATAAAAGCACATACTATTTTTTAAAAGTGACTATATGAAATCTATGAATTCCACACATAGACACACACATATTCAAATCAAATAGATTGTATTAGTCACCTCACTAAGAAGGGAGTATATAGATTTTTTGTTGTCAAACTTTGTCGACAATATATTAGTTGATTTCAAATTCCTTCAATTTATATAAAATTTTGTAAAGTCAATAAATAATAACATATTAAAAATAAATATATATTATATATATGAATATTTGTTTTTATTGGTGGAAAGATACTTAGATGGGACAATAATCCCTGTAAGAGAAAATTTAATTGTCAAAATATAAAATAAATAATAATTGAAAATGTATAAAGATACCACATTCACACACTAAAAATTAATGTTATACGACCTGCTTATTAATAGGTAGGGGAAAACATATTTGACGCCTGACATATGTGTGGCCTCATATCCCTACTTTCTTCCATAGTAGTAGCCTATCTTTTCTATGCTCAACAACTAGGTTTTATTGCTTAGGCTTGAATGGGGTTATTGCAAAGAGGACCTAGCACCAATTTGCTCAGGAGGAGTTGATCCAATTCATCTATCATTTTATATAAATAACTCGTTCTTAAAATGGTGGTTTTTAAATAGAAATTTAGAGATTGTTGAGCTACAAGGGTTGTATATGATATCCATGCTGATGACCACAATGATAGAGGAAGGGATCTATATCGCTCTGGAAAAGATGGTGGAAACTACAACCATAAGAGATTTAGTGCAAGACAGATTCACCATGGCATGTGAGGGTAATTTGGTAGGAATTGGATTACCTATACACCAGGTCCAAAAGACATATACAAAATGAGTGCTTGCATAGTGATAAACACAATGCAGATATCATTTACCACATGTTCCTAACCTAGCTCAACCCACATATCTTTAACACTAATAGCAACGAATTATTGTAAAATCATAGGTGGTACTTAATACACATTTAATTCCTTGAATCTTGAAATGGGTAGAAATTGTATCCCTCTCTTTCACTACCCTTTTCTTCATCCACTTGCAATATTATCATGATATCAAGCACACTGGCTTGTAGGTGTGTGAGAAGGGAATTTATGTGCAATATTTAAGCAAACAAGGCTTGTAAAATGAAAAGAAAACACTTTTTACTATTCTAATTTATATCTCGAAATCAAATCGGTCACACTTTTGTTCCCATGAGCTCTATGCTACTCACGAACATATATCAAGGAAAATGTTAGTAGTAGCACCCAAGTATTATGCTAAGATTTAGATTATGTTGGAGGGCATTGTTTTTTAAGATAGGCATTGATATTGCGATCCTCAAAACATTTCAGTTTCCATACAATTATGGTTTTCAAAAAACAAAAAATGTTTTACTGCAATTATGGTTTTTAAAAACCAAAATCATTTCATTGTAATTAGGGTTTCCAAAAAAGAATATCTATTAGGATTTATCAAATGTTGACTGAAATGTCTCATTACAAGGTTTAGTTAGGTTTAAGGTTATCTCCTGAGAGGCATTATCACTAAGAGCATATATTGAACTTCAACCCCATATCTAAGCACATGTATTTACAAATAATTCATATACAAACCTCTTAAATACCATAAATTGTTTCATTACAACTAAGTTTCTAGAAACATATATATATATATATATATATAGATAAAGATTTATGAGATCTATTATACATCTATATTTATAATAAACTCAAGTACAAACTCCTCTCCATTATTATATTAGCTTAAATTATCTATATCTAGTTAATCACCAATATTTGTAAAAAAAATCTCTCATTATATTTATTAAACACCTATATTCATACTAAAATGGATTGCAAAATATTCATAATAATAAAGTGGATTAAAAATCCCCTCTTTCCAATATCTATATTTTGACTATGTATATTTAAAAAAAATCAGCTACAAACTTTCATTATTATATTAACTTAAAATGTATATATCAAGTCAAAATATCTGTTTTGAAGATGTACTTTTGTCCATTATATATTTTTTCTCTCTATTAATGTTACTCATTGATAGGATGTTCACATTTCTATTTATGCTTTTGGAGAATAATTGGTTTTTTAATAACGATACCCATTTTTATAAATTAAATATTCACATTTATGATTATGCTTTTGGAGAAGAATTGGTCTTTTAATAGTGGCACCATTTAATTATGGTACTCTGATATATAAAAGATACTCTGATATATAGAAGATATGGAACTCTAATATATTGGAAAAATATAGATGGAAAGGAAAACACAATTTAATTCCCTTAATACAAGGGGGAAACTATAACTCTATTTGTATCACTTACTTTGTTGTTATCATATTGTTTATAATAGCTTTTAGAGCGTTTCATTGCATCAAATATTAAGGTAGGGTAAAACTCCATAAACCCGCACCAAAGGGTTTTAGCAATGCTTTTAAGTCCACCCAAAGGTAACTTCGACATTTAGTCTACTAAGCACGGAATATAATTTTATTTGGTAGTGAAATTTCGTTGATTATATTAGTTTATTCTGATTTTTTTTTATTTATATAAAGTTTTGCAAAATTATTCCACAATACTATATCTAAAATTTTTAGAATTTAATATATTATAGAGATTAGTAGTAATTTAAATGAAATAAGTTAGCACGATATAAATGAATTTGCTTTTTCAAGGGATTTCTCGTCTTGCATCATCATCCATTCATTTAACTATGGTCAAATGTGTGAGATTTAAACTATGCATGAGAGAAACACCATTAGAATTATGGAATACAATACCAATAGAAATATAAAAAAGTAATATGAAACAAACTTATGCAAAATAAAATAAAAATGGAAACTTCCATCCAAATGGTAGACCCATATGGAACAATGCAAAAAAGTAAAAACACATAAACTAGAAACTTTCCTCTTTAGTTTATCGGAAGTTTCTATTCATGAATTCTATTTTTTTCTCCATTTATTTAAGCCTTATTTTTATGGTATAGCATTAATAAGATTTTTTTTAAAAGCTAACATAAATTAAAATAACTAAAACTAATGTTGCACTTTATACATTTATACAAATTAAATATACTTATATGAAATTAATGGACAAGGTGAAAAAAATGGAAACTTTCCATCCAAATGGTAAAACAATATGGAACAATGCAAAAAGCAAAAAACTAGAAACTAGAAACTTTAGTTTATTGGAAGTTTCTATTCATGAATTTTATTTGTTTCTTATTTTATTTAAACTTTATTTTTATGGTATAGTATCAATCTTATTTTGAAAAAAAATTAACAAAAATTAATAAATAAAATAAATTATAAAAAATAACAAATTGTACTTTATATATATCTAGAAATTAAATATACTTGCATAAAATTTATAGAAAATGATAAAAACAATAATTACAGAGACTAATACTAATTTGCAAAATAAAATATATTTTAAAAAGTATAAGTAGAAAGGTATTTAAATGAGACATAAATATTTTGCTCAAAAAATTTATTTGTCAAAGTATAAAATTCAAGGAGTTAATATAGCCGGAGTTCATGTAGTTGAAGTTGTTGGGCTGAGCTCTCATATTCTTGAGATATTGAAAAATATTGACGAGACTTTTAGAAAAAAAATCGAAGTGGACTATGAATGCAAGTCACTATGGCTTGAGGATGTGCTCTTCAATGTGCTATACTTAGTCCGGCATCCAAAGTGCAAAAAATTAAGATATGCAAATATGTCTTTTTGTAGGCATGTTTTTTCAAAAATATGATCATGCTAAATTTGTAAATACGTTAAAGGTGTTGATTAAAGCTTCATATTTTTATAGTAGAAATCATAAGAATTGTGGTGTAGTTATTTTAATGATGCTTTATTGATTTAGATTTTTTTTTTCTAAGAAATCAGAAGAGTTGTGTTGTAGTTATTTCAATAATTTTTTATTGATTAGGTATAATGGATCCCATAGACCTTGAGAAATTTGCCTTCTGAAACAAGAAGTTTCGGTCCCGGAGGTACAACGTCACTTTTTTGTAACAAAGACCGCGGAGCAAGCACCCTGGTGACTTCGCTGATCCAAGTTGACAACGAGAGAGAACAAAACAACCCTGGAATGGATGGCACTTTTTTATCCCCCGCAAGCTAACATCGTTCAATCTGCACCTCCTCAAGGGCAGGTTTATGCTCAACAACATGTGCCCAATCCTCCCAATCTGAATATGGGTGCCAACCTTCTGCTGCTTTGCATTGGGCTCGGGCTCCGCGGGATCACTCCTAAAGGCAGCCAAGACCTAAATGAACTGGTAGCGCGGGATATAGTCTGTGATAAGACCGCAACGAAGGTCCATAGACCACCTAATTGACATCAACGAGTAAAATCTCCTTGTGCTTCGGGACCCTATAATAGCAGCAGATAATTTTTTTTTGGACCACTATAATTATTGTAAATATTCTAAAATGGAGCCGAGTTGTTGATATTTTGTTATTATATTTTATTGTATTTTAATTTTATTTTTTGTTAGTGCCATGTCTACCACATCTTATGAGCATAGCCAATATTTTGTTCCTCTCCTCTCTCTTGGCTCTCCTCTTTCTTGGCTTAAGGTGACCAAATGACCTAGCAACTTTTGATCTAAAAGAAATCTGGTGTAAGGGGATTCTCATACTACTCCTCTTTAGTTCATATCATCCTTGGTAAGTTACCAACAATGGTGATGCAAAAATATGGGAATTGTGAAATCTCCAGACTATAGTGTTGGGTTATTTTCTTATTTTATGGTTATGTACCTTTTCTTAGAAAGTGGCAACCATCTATTGCCAAATTCTAGAGTTGATGCTTAGATTGTTTAGAAAATCAAGTAAAGACAAACTTTGATTGAATATTGTAATTGATATGTAATGTGATCTGTTAAAACCCTATCTAGGGGTGTAATGGGTGGCCCATATGGCTCATTAGGATATGGTCTTAATACCAATTAAAACATGTTTGCAAATTGATTCATGTAGTTAAGCACAAATAAACATAAGACAGTGGCACACAACACATGTAACACATACAAAAATTACCTTGAAAACCTCTTTCCTCAAGGAAAACCAACAAACCAATGAGCTTTTGCTCATATATTAATCAAACACTCACGGTAGGTGTTTACAACCTTGAATTTCTAAACTACAAATCACACTTCATTACATAATCACGTTACACACTACTTCTCATAGTACAGCACATCATGCATAACCATTACATCTTATTTATAGATGCAATACAACCAATTGCTCATTAATGAAACTCTGAAAATTCCTAACCACTTTCAGTTATACTATTGAAATCAACTTGACTAGGTCAATTTTGGTTAATTGCTTGTTGATCGTTCCATCAACTTCCCATCGACTAATCATTTTCCATCCAACCAAACAACTATTCTGGTTTGTGGGGACCACACTTCTGTTGTCTATCACCTTTGAATCCAATCGACTTAAACGAATCAATTATTGACTTTGCAAGTCAATCCACATGTAAAGAAGAAAACATTCCAAATATTCTCTCAGTTGTTGTCTTCTTAGCATAAACGTGCGATTTTAAACTTCGGTTCATTCAAGAAGGGATAACAAGCCCACCTTTTCCCTGCACCTGAAAAAATTCTTTGTGATTACCAACTTTGGCAATGATTCTGCAACATTTTTCATTGTGTCTACCTTTTCCAATAACACCTTTTGGTTCTCCACCATCTCCCTCACAAAATGGTATTGAACATCAATGTGTTTTGTCTTCAAATGATATATTGGATTCTTTGCTAGGAAGATTGCACTTTGACTATCATAATCCATCCTAACAGCATGCTATCTCAACCCAATATTTCAACACAACATCTACAACCAAATAGCTACCTTACATGCATGAGTAGCTTCCATGTATTTAACCTTAGTAGTCGACAATGCAATGACTATATTCCTTCTACTCATCCAATCGACTGCTTCGCCAAATATCTTGAACACATATCAACTAATCGACCAGCTGTGGTTGATGTCTCCATCCCAATCAGAATCAACAAAACCATGTACACTGATTTCCTTGTTGTCCTTTCCCTAAATATCTTGAACAAATATCAACTAGTCAACGAGCTACAGCTGATGTCTCCATCTCAATCAGAATCAACAAAACCATTTACAATGATTTCCTTGTTCTCTTCGGACTCTTCTCCGTAACAGATTGCATAATCCGTCATTCCATGCAAATACCTAGATACTCTCTTGACTATAGTCTAATGCCCCTTTCTAGTGTCGACATGTACCTGCTCAATACTCTTACCGCATGGGAAATATCTATTCACATACAGACTATAAAATACATTAAACTACCTACAAAACTAGCACAAGAAATATGTAACACACACTCTTTTTCTTCATGTGCCTTAAGACACTATTTAGTAGATAGCTTGACTCCCACATGAATAGGTACATGTTATACAACTTGACGAGAACTCGACATTGTTCTCATTTTTTATAGGCATCTAAACCACCAAAAAACAACCTCGAATCGAAAAGTGGTGCTACCGATAGAACCCTTTTTTTTCGGGTAAAAAATTACAACTTTGTTGAAATTATGTCCTGTGCACTTGTGATCAAACCCTAATTCAACCAGTAGATCAAAACATGATTCTCCCATAATCACCCTATATTTTTTTAGTGTTAAAATTATTCCTCGTTTAAAACCATGGCCTTAGAAACCAACATTGTTGCAACCAAAACTCTAAAATCACTCATCGAATTGAAAATTAATGCTACCATGGCACCCCCATTTTTTTTCGAGATTAAAATTACAACTTATTTGAAACTGTGGCCTTAACACCTAGTACCAATGGAACACAAATGCTAAAACCAACCCTAGAATCAAAAAATAAGTGCTACCATTGATGACCATTTCTTTTCACAAGTTTAAATTGTAAACATTTTCGAAATATAGCCCAAAAAGGGAAAAAAAAACAAGTTTTAACCAAAAAAATATTATTTTTAAATAATAAACACTTTAAAAATGCAAAAATATAACCTATAACAAAATTTTATAAAAAAAAAAAAAAAACACTAAAATAATTTAAAATAACAAAAAACATCATAAAGTCAAATCTCGCTAGCTCGTTCAGTTAAGGAGTGGGTATCGTTAGGAAGGCAACCCGGGTTCAAACCCCTTAGGGGTGAGCTAGTTGGGATGAGGCACCCAAAAATCCATCCATGTTAAGGGTTGGTGTGGCCCAAGCCAGGTGCGATCCCCAGGTGATTTTGACGGCTTAGATGCCCCTGGGTTGCGGCCTCTCAGCCAATAGTGGAAATGCATTGGCCCCGAGTGACTGACATTTCTTAACAACAACAAAAAAATCATTAAAAATATTTAAACAAACAAATCTCTCTCTCTCTCTCTATATATATATAATGCCCAAAAGAGTTGGATCCATTGGTGAAGAGCGAGGAGTTTTTCACCAGTGGGCAATGTTCAATTCCAATGAGGGCCTTACATAGAGCCATGGGGGCACCTTGAGGTAGTGGTCGAACGTGTGGTTCCACTTAGAGAGATTGTATTAAATGATCTCGTGAACCATTGACACATAAGAGGATCAAATCCCACCCCCATATCCTCCTAACATTTATAACCACCCAGAGAGATTGTATTAAATGATATCATGACCCATGAACACATAAGTGGATCAAAGCCCACCCCCATGCCCTCCTAATATTTGGATCAAATCCCACCCCTGTGCCCTCCTAATATTTGGATCAAATCCCACACCCATACCCTCCTATAATTGTCCATGGGGCGTAGCTTGGGTGGTTGTGAGATTTCGTTATTGTGCTCCCCACTTGGGTTCGAATATCGTTAGGGACATTTGTTCCTTGGGATCCCTTTTATGTAATGAAACATTAGGTTGGTGAGTCGTTTATCGTAATTCGCCCTCTTAGGTGTTGTTGTTACTCGTTAATATATATTTGTCAAACAAGTATAAGATATTTTCCCAGATAAATATAACTATAAAACATAACCATAATGTAAATTAGATTTCCATGATAAATAACCTTATATATATATAATTCTAAAAACTATATAAAAATAAATTTTAAAACTAAAATTAAAATATATAAAAATCAAAAAACATAAACTACAAGATATAAAAATTTATAAAAAAATATTAAAAAACTCAAAACTAAAATATAATATAATATATTCTAAAGAAGAAAAACATATTATAAAAGAAAACAATATAAAACATATTATAAAAAATATATAAAAAATATTATAAAAACAATATTAAAAAACTAAAAAAAGGAACGGGTCTCGTTTTGACGAGGGGAATGGTGTACAAGGGGTGGGTGTTTTTGAGAATCACCCTCACAATCAACTCGCTGATTTTAAGTTATCATTGGAGTGGGGTTAGGTGATGGGTGATTTTTAGAATTTTTTATTTTATATATTATATTTTAGTTTATTTATAGAGATAAGCTAGAAAGTTGTTTAGAGGAAGCAGGTTGTGTTGATACGATTTTAGCTAGAATAGTCATCATCCTTCTTTATGTTGACGATATTGTTATTGTGGCAAGGTGTCCATCTCATCTTCATAAGCAACAAAGATTTCTTAAGGATTTTTGCTTTACCATGGGTATGACTGTTAACACTAACAACACAAAAATTATGATTATCAAATCCAAGAAGGACACTTAGGCTAATTTTTTGTATGACAATAGCAACTTGGAGGAAGTGTCATCTTACAAATACGTAGGAAATGATCTTCATCACAAGCTCAACTGGAACTAGAACATTAAGAAAGGATTAATGGAGGGTGGGAAGCTTATTTTGGTCTTGAAAATAATTGTAAAGCAAAAAACCTTGTGATGTGGGATAAAAAGAAGCTCCTCTTTGAAACTTTAGTCACTCATGTTATCTTGTATGGGTGTGAGGTTTGGGGTTGCAACATATCTAGAGAATCTTGGAGAAAGATTGAGCAAATCCAGAAGCATTTTATAACATATAACCTCAAAATTAAAAGCAATACACCCTACCCTATTCTCCTTATAGAAGTGGGTCTTTCCCCTATCGAGAGCCTAGATATCGCTAGGCTCCTGTTGTATAAGCACAAAATCAATAACATGGAAGACCATAGACTTTCTAAGATAGCTTTAAATTCAAGCCAAAACCACCTAAGGCTCAAGAGAGGTTGGTATAAAGATACAAGGGCTTGGTTAAACCATTGGGAGATCGACGAAAATGTTGCATTGCAAAATATTAATAACATTAAAAATATTGTTACTCCTAAGTTTAAGGAGAAAATGTGGTGTAAGAAAGATTTCGAGTATAAAAGAAAACTAAGATATTATAAGGAGGTCATCAACCCTACTCTAAAAGATCAAAAGTATCTCTCGGTTTTTAGTAATTCAAAGAAAAAACTTAATATAGCCAAGATAAGAATGAACTCTCATGAGTTACATAGTGAAACTGGTCGTTGGACATTTCCTAAAACACCATGGGTGGAAAGGATCTGCCATCTTTGTGAGAATATGAACATTGAGGATGAAAAACACTTCCTCTTAGAATGCCTTGCTTACACCCACATTAGACCTCAATTTCATAATCTTTGTTGCAATCCCGACCTTCCTAGCCTTTTACTTTGTCAAAGTTACAGTGAGCTTAGGACGCTTCTCTCCAAGCTCTTTGAACATAAAAATACAATTTTAAAACAAACTAATTAATTCGTTTCTATAGGTTTGATAAACCAAAGTTTGGTATGAGGGGACATTAGACATCATCATCATCATCAATAAAAAGAGACATCATTTTGTTTTGATAAAAAAATATGGTCTCATCTTGATACAAGGAATGGTTTATAAGGGGGTGGACGATTTTGAGAATCACTTTCATCACCCACCCGTCACTCCTAACCCACTATTAGAGAGACAAGTTGGGTAGCGGAGAGATTTTCAAAATGCTTTCCTTATACCCATTTTATTTAATGAAAATAGATCTTTTATTTGTTTAAGTTTTTAAAATAATAAAAAAAATTCTTGTCTTTTATATTATATGTTTATTTTTTATTTTTTATTTTTTATAATATATTTTCTAGTAGGGATCATTTTAGGGGTGAAATTTAGCCCATGGGCTATTTTTAGGGGGGTTTCTCCAAAAAAAGATTTGCCATTTTGCAATTTTCAAAGCTCTGTTTCACCCAATTTTGATGGGGTAAACTTTTTTCACCCTAAAAATTGCCAATTTATTATATAAACGATATAAAATCCTCGGAAATTAAAATATTTTTTGAAAAATATCACCAAACATTTTATAGTTGGTGTTTTAAGAATTGGTAAGATTTGCCAACATTTATACACTTTTAAATAAGTATGGTTTCTTAAAATCACCCATGCAAATTTCTATGATATGAAAATCACCTTTTATACCCCATTTTGCTTAATGAAAAGATACCTTTTTGTTTTGTTTAAAAAAAAACCTTAAACTTTTTTTATATTATATTTTTGGTTAGTTTTTATTTTTATTTTTTAAATATATTTTCTAGCTTATGTTTATTTATTTTAATATATTTTGTTGTTTAGTTTTACAATTTTAATTTAGATTATATATTTATATTAGTGATTGGTTGGTATTTAGTGTTTTTTAAATGTTTGTGTATTTAATTTTTATTTATTTATTTGTTGGGTCATTTATTATTTTTTATAATTTTTATTTATTAAATATTTGTTTATATATTTTATTTTTGATTTTTTATAGTGTTTTTTTTTAAATATGTTTTTTAAATAGTTTTATTTTTTGTTTTTAAATGTGGGTTTTTAAAGTAATTTAAAAAAGAAATTATAGTCATTTCAAAAACGTCTGCAATTTAACTCGAGAGAAGACACGGTTGTCATTACCAGTACATCTTTTTAATTCAATGGTCAGTTTTGGTATTTTGATTGCATCAGTACCAACTATTAAAGCCATGATTTTAAATAAGTTGTAATTTCAATCTCGATAAAAATGGGAGTGTCATGGTAGCATTAGTTTTCGATCTAGGGGCTGATTTTAGGGTTTTGATTGCAACAATGTTGGTTGTTAATGCCACAGTTTCAAACAAAGCGTAATTTTTACCCCTCCTAAGAGAAGAGGGTGGTTATGAGAGCACCACTTTTCGATTTGGGGGTTGATTTATGGTTTTGATTGCAACTACACGGGGTGGGGTTTCAAACAAATTGTAATTTTAGCCTCAAAAAAGAAAATGGTGCTATCGGTAACACCATTTTTCATTCAAGGGTTGTTTTTGTTGTTTTGACACAAAAATATGAGTTTTTATGGCTAGAGTTCTCCTTTTCAGCCAAACAACTATTCTGGTCTATCGGGACTAGACTTCCATCATCCATCACCTTTGAATCCAGTCAAATTAAACTAATCGACTATAAACTTTGCAAGTTAATCCACATGTAAAGAGTATAACATTTCAAACATTCTCTCAGTTGTAGTCTTCTTTGCATAAACATGAGATTTTAAACTTCAGTTCATTCAAAGGAATACCAAGCCCATCTTTTCCCTGCACCAAAAAAAATTCTCTATGATTACCAACTTCGTCAATGAGTCTGCAACATTCTTCATTATCTCTACCTTTTCTAGTAACACCTTTTGGTTCTCCACCATCTCCCTTAAAAAATGGTATTGAACATCAATTGGTTTGGTGTTTGAATGATGCGTTGGATTCTTTTCCAAGAAGATTTCACTTTGACTATCATAATCCGTCCTAACAACATGCTATCCAAACCCAACATTTCAACACAGCCTCTACAACCAAAAAACTTCCTTACATGCATGAGTAGCTTCCATGTATTCAACCTCATTTGTTGACAGTTAAATGACTATATGCCTTCTACTCATCCAACTAACTGCTCCACCAAATATCTTGAACATGTATCAACTAGCTGACCAACTGTGGTCGATGTCTCCATACCAGTCAAAATCAACAAAACCATGTGCATTGATTTCCTTGTTTTCCTCAAACTCTCCTCTATAACAGATTGCATAATCCGTCACTCCACACAGACACCTGGATACACTCTGGACTGTGGATTAATGCTCCTTTCTACGTGTTGACATGCGTCTGCTCAATACTCCCACTACATGGGAAATATCTATTCATGTACAAACTATAACATACATTAGACTACCTACAAAACTAGCATACGACACATGTAACATGTACTTTTTTTTTTCATGTTCCTTATGACAATATTCAATAGATAGATTGACTCCCACATGAATAGGTACCTTGATCGATCGACTCTCCTACATGTTGAAACATTTAAGGTCTATGTCAACATATTTCTTCTGACTTAATTAAATCCTTCTACCTACTCGATCTCTTGTGATTTCCATTCCAAGAATGAAATTTTCTACTCCGAGATCCTTCATGTTGAAATTGGAGGATAACTGCAGTTTCACCTCCTTTATCAAATCCATGTTATTCCCAACCAAAAGCATGTCATCGACATAAAAAATAACATACATGAAATGACCACCAACTTTCTTCAAATACAAATAGTGATCAACCTAACTTATAAAAAAAAACCAGCTGTTGGATATGCATGTCAAACTTATGATACCGCATCTTAGGAGATTGTTTTAGATAGTAGAGAGGCTTCTTGAGCATTCAGACCAGTTCCTTTTCTCCATCCACTGTAAAACCTTCAAGTTGCTTCATATAAGTTTCTTCTTCGAGGTCACCATAAAGAAATGTCTTCTTTACCTCCATTTGTTCTATCTCAAGATCAAATGTTTTAGCTAAAGACATTAGTACCCTTGTGGAAGTTAGTTTAGCAACATTAGAGAATATCCCACCAAAGCTAACTCCTTCGACTTGGGAATATCCACTACAAGGAAAAATCCCTATAGCAAAGATTATAGCAGATGCTCCACTCAAAAGATTCCAAATATCCATTTATAGTGGAGGTCACTAGCAGAGGTGAGCGACCAAAGGTTTTAGTCGAGGTTTTTTTTCCAACGCGCTTATTTTAATTTAAAGGAATCGGTGCATTTCTAATACAGACACACTAGGAAGCCATACACCATGTTACACCATGTCCAAAATATTTTATCAGGCGTACAAAAAAAACCCGAAACCAGTGTGTTACGTAAACATAAATGCGCCAGTGCATCTCAATAATACTAAACACCCAGTAATATATTTTATTAAAAAGAATTATTATTTTTATTAACAAGAATTATTATTTTATTAAAATATTTGTAAGGTTTTGTTTAGAAGCATATACGTTGTTCATTGTCTAATACTTAACACTCGGTGCATTTAGTAGACATAAACGCATCGTCGTATATTTTTTGTTAAAAATAAGAAATCATTATTATTTTATTTTAAAACCTAGTTAGATTTATTTAAAACCCTAAACTTGATGTGTTACCTACCACTACGCCCCAGTGTGTGTATAAGTATCAAATGCATTGGTGTATGCGCTATTAAAAATAACATATTTTACTATTTTACTAAAATAATCATTTTATTTTACTTAGATAATAAATAGGACCCTATGCGTGTCATTAAACCGAAAGCATTGGTATGTATTTCATTATAAAAATTATTAAAAATAAATAAAAACGTTAATTTTTTTAAAAAAACCTAATGGTAGTGCGGTTATGTTTTAACCACATCGGTGCGTGTATTATTATCTGGTGCACCGGAATAGGGTTTGATAAAAACAATACAGTTCTGCTAAACTCATTTTAACCCATGTACAGTGCATCTAATCCATCTGCACCAGTGTCATACATCACCCACTGGATGCCTTGCCACCTGTGCTCATTCCGCATTGGTTGCAAACACATTTCTCATTCCCATTGGTTGTTGACTCGAGTTTGAATTTTTCCAAATGGTGGGAAAAAATTCAAATTCTCCATACATAGACAAGATGCCTCCCTGAAATTCAATTTAGCAGGTAATTAACTGTTATTTCATTATTTAAATTTTTAGTGGATTAAATTTTGTAATTGAGTAATTATTTCTCATTTCTTTCCCCAAAAAAAAAAAAAAAAAATTCATGCAGTGCATTTGATCCATTTGGTTGGCACTGTATGTTGGTGCACCCTGTAAAATGTTGTACGAGTGCCATTGGCAAGGCGATCCAAACAAATGTAACACACCACTTAAATGGTGTGCTACGCTTTTGTAACACACCACTTAAACAATGCGCTACGCTTTTGTATTGTACCACTTAAACAATGCGCTACGCTTTTGTAGCCTCACACCGAAGCAACATTAATTTTATTTTAAAAATAATGAACTGATTCGTAGTGTGTTGCTATTAATGTAATACATTTACCATATGGGGCTCATATGTGTATCAATTGCGCCGGTGTATATTAAAAAAAACAAATTAAAATAAAATAATCGGTGCTTTTCGTTCACGACTGTGCACCGGTCCTAGTGCGTTAATGTTACATAACGAACAATTTAGGAAATTTAGCATCTACATACCCTAAAGAATCATAATTCAATGCTGCTCCTAGTGCACTAGTCTTTGGTGATAAGAGGTGTAGTATGCGCACCATGGATACATTCCCTATCCACATTAAAATAACATAAACAATGGTGCTTCTCGCTAAAGAATGTGCATCATTTACGGTGCGTTGAAAACCAAAAAATTGAAAAGCACCGATGCTTTTTTAATTAAATGCACAACCTTGACAATAGAATTTTTTAAAATGGTAAAAATACCTTAGCGGTGTGCTATGTTAGATTATTCACACCAAGATACCTGGTGCATTTTGTTATAATTCTTGTAACCTTTAAATTTAAACCTCTGTACAATACATCAACGGTTCACCCATTCAACATAATCGTACTGCAACTCATCTTCCCCGTTTATGGGGTGATGGTGTGTCCAAGACGCATAAGTAATGTGGTCCAAAATTTTAACTAATTTCTAGCGGTGTGCTACTTTGCGATATCTGCACCGGGTTTCATGGTGCGTTTAGTTGTAAATAGAGTACAGGTAAAGAAAAAAAACCCAGAATACATAGACGGTGCAATTAATAAAAAATGACACACTATTTACAGTTCATTTATGTTTAACGGGCATACCGTGATGGATATTTTCAAACGTTAAAATTTCCAAACTCCCCCTATTTATTGAGCGCATGCAAGTAAAAATCACTGTTGACGGTGTCATTTGTATATAAACACGTTTGTGGTGCAGTTGGTGGATAAAAGCACTATCGGTGGTGCACCTTTGTTATTTAGGTGCACCGCACCTAAAAAAATATTGTTTTGGTAAAAAAATGTATTATTGATGTTATTAAATAATAGGTTAATTGAATGAAATATTATAAGATTTTATATATCTATTTATGACATTGATTCATGTTATATGTGAAATAGAGTCATGAGACATGACAAGATACTTGGAAGGAGTGTCACAGGTGGATAAATTCAACATGGCCAGAGTCTGGGAGGACAAGGAGAGGGAGATGGATTTGTACCCTCACCCCATTACTTCTTTAACTAAATAAATGTTGAGGGTTTTCATCCTCCTAAAGTTCTATCAAGAGGATACATCCCTCAAGGGTAACTCTTGATTGTTGTGTCAGTTCATCTGACACTGGGATCGTCGTAGGCATACGTGTCATGTTGGTCCCGGTTGGTGGTTCCATCCCAGTGAAGAGGACATCTAATTCATCCCTAGCCTATCCAAGAGAGGTAAGGATTTTCCCCAATTCCCTGATGTCCCAGCTAGTGTTATAGCAGAGAGTTAGTAAGCTTACCCTCTGAGATATATCAGTGACAAGGTCATCCATCCCTCTGATTTTGAGGTGAGTGGTCGGAAGCTTATAATCTATGCTTTTGGTTGAGAGGAGGTTGTGTGCTTCTCTTTTTTTCTTATGACACTGACACACTCCACTAGTGATGGGAAGCACATTAGTTCCCCTCTATTTTTTTTGGAAATCCTCTGGTTGACCCAAGTTCAGATCCCTCGTCCATTAACAAAGCCCAAGATACTGACCTGACAGAGCAAGACCCCATTGGCAACACCTATGACACAGATGCAGTCTCACCTGATATATCTATTAGGAACTTCTAGAACTAGGTTTTTGCATTTATGTGGATATTTTCACTCTTATATTACTTCTTAAATAACTCGACCAAAACTGGGGATTTATACTTCTTGTTCTTGCTTATTCATTCAAGATAACAGTCTAATTATCCATCTACACATATTGTAGTATTCAACATAAAAATCTCATCACAGAGTCAATCTGTTAGCAGTGTGACAATTTATATATGGATTTATTCATAAACAAACACTCTGCTACTTATTCAGATCCACTTATTCACAACATACATGCATTCAAAAAAAATCTAATTATCAAAGGCATATAGATACACCATTTAACGTGGAAACCCGTCTGAGATTAAAACACAAAGGTGGTCTTCATATGGCATGAGAAATAGGTTAGCACCTTCGGTCTTCGCACTCAACATGCAGTTTCTTCTTTAGATATATTTTAAAATTCGTATAGATCTCTCTCCTCTCATGCACTATGGTTTTGTGTTTATGTATTTCTCTTCCACACACATCCTAGATCAATTCTCTAGCTAAGCTTCTCTCTTCCTCTCTAAAATGTCAATCCACACACAACCTGGATTGATTCTTGTTAAGAATCACGCTTCTCTCTCAACCTATACCGATAATAACGATGTACGAACAACCCGACAATCAACCTCCCAAACAACAAGAAACCCACACACAACTTGGGTTCTCCCTTTTATAATCTATTGCATGTATTAATCAACCAACTCTTTTCTGTTAACTAACAGGATGTCATTTCTATTTTCTTACATTCTGTTACAACTGAAAATAGTCACTATCGACCCAAAATACAATTGTGCTTTATTACCAAAATCGTGCTTTATTCTAACTAAGTCTTTACCCATGATCAGTTGAACTGTCCTTTTTAACTGCTCTATTTTTCTTCTGTCTCAGTTCCTTCTGTCGTCGTGGATCTTCTTCCATCATCATGGATCTTCTTCCTTCGTAGCTCTTCTGCCATCACATATTCCCCTCCTGCTCAATTCTTCTTCCATCGCAAATTTCCTTCCTACACAGTTCTTCTTCCTTCACATCTCTTCTTCCATCGCGATTCCTTATGTCGCCGTGTCTCTTCTTCCATTGCATCTCTTCTTTCATCACAACTTCCTTTCCTTCAAAACTTCCTTTTTGTCTTGCAACCAAAGTCTTTATCTTCCTGAGCATAATTCTGGTTGAATTCTTCCTAACTTTTCCTAGGGATAACAATTGTATTATGTTGACTCTTTAGTGCAGATACCTAGATGCATTAGGTGTTATGCCATTTTTTTTCGGAAATTTTGTTATGCTTTGGATAGATGTCATGCATTGATTGATGGGAGGTCCAACTCTCCTTTTATTTCAAATATTTTTGTCTATTTTTTTAGAGGTTTCAAGCCACTGGGCCATCATTTCAACACCTCCCTTATAGGTCAATGATAGAGGTTCATATACACATGTGGGGGTATATGATGCCCAAGAGGGGGAATCCTTACTTCCTAGATAGGATCATACCAGATGTGTTTTATATTCTAGGTAGTGAGGAGTACCATGCATTAGACATTGGGCCATATCCATATAAGGGATTGGACTAGAGAGGGTGCCCTGAGACCTTCTTCACCCTCAAGGATCCACCAGATGAGAGAGGTAATATTACCATTATGTTCAAGTTAGTATAGTTTCATTTTATTCTCTTTATACTAGATGCAAAATAAATATCTTCTAAATATTAAATTGTTTAATGAAATTTTCAAATTATTAGTATGTACTATATATTTTGTATATATTGGCACATTTGATGGTGAAGTCGAGCTGCCTTCTCCTTCTCAAGAGGATGAGGACATGGAGGAGCCTGATTAGGCTAGGACATAGTTGGTTTGTAGACATCTTAACCACCTTCCATGTAGGCCTTGGGATAGGTATCAACAGGATGTCTAAAACATGTTAGCAACATTGTTGGCACATGAAGGGGTTCATCCTGTATGACTGCACAAAATTGTTCGACAATGTCACCTTATAGAGATATGGAGGATTCTTCCTCATGAGATGAGTATAATTATGCAACATATTTTTGGTGCATGCATTTAGTTAGCTACTAGGAAGGATGACAATCATCCTACTACTCCTCCTACTCCACCTTCTCCACCTTTATCACCTTTGACATCTACTACTCCACCTCCTCCTCCATCAGCTTCATCAACATCTCATCCACCGAGTCCTCCTCCATCATCTCCTTCATATTCTCCTCTACTCCTACTTGACCAACCTATTTATCCTACTTCATCATCTCCTCTACTCTTGCTTGACTGACCTAATCCTATTAATCGTCCTAATCATCCACCATTTCTTGCTTCAGTCGGCTCTATTATAGAGATGCTTAAAGGGGGTCATATGATGCAACTTGATGGACCTATCCATCCTTCTCTTTGAGCTCTTTGTTTTTTAGTAAAGGCCTTAATGATTCCTTTGGACCATATCTTGGTGGAGGTTTTGATGCCTCTAGGTCAGCTGGGAGAGGTGTTTATACTACCTTTTTATCTATTGGTGGAGGTGTCCATGCATCTGGCTCTGGTCGGAGAGATATTGATGATGCCTATACAGGTAGAGGTGGATCAGATATGTCATAGAAGTTATTGGACAAGAGATATATATATTTGTCATATTGTATCAATAGTTTGATATATGTGTGTGTGTGTGTGTGTGTGTGTGTGTGTACCGCATTTTTTCATGTTTATGTTTATGTTTGTTTATATATACTTAATGGTGATGTATATGTTAACTCAGGTTAGATGATGTTTGTTGGATTTGTTTGATGGTTATACATGTTATAATATAATGTGGCTTGTGTTATGTTAGATGATGGAAATGTAATGTTTATGATGTTATATCGATGATTTTTATGTTTTATGTTAGATGTTGAAAATGATCATGATAATGATATGTTTATATTTACGTGGTGAAAATGGTGATGATGGTATGTTTATGTTTACATTTATTGTTAGATGATTTTTAAAACTGTTAGATGTATATGTTAGTTGAATATGTAATGTAATGTTTATGATGGTGTGTTCATGATTATTTTTATTTTTATGTTACTGATGGTATGATGGTGTTTATTTTTATGTGTGTTAGATGGTGACAATGATAATAATGGTATGTTTATGTTGTGAAAATTATGATGATGCAAGTATGTTTATGCTTATGGTTATGTTTATGATAGCATGTTGATGTTGATGTTTATGTTTATGTTTATGATAGTATGTTGATTGTTTGTGTTTATGTTTATGATGGTATGATCATGATGTTTATGTTTGTTAGGTGTTGAAAATGATGATGATCATATTCTTATGTAAAAGAACTTTGTACTATTCAAAATCATGTGGGTCTTTAAATCACTAACTATTTTAGTCAACAAAAACATCACAATTTGCATTGTAAATTATGTTATAAAACAAGTTGTTGTATGAATTAACAAGTTTTCAAAATTTTAGCATCCTTTGGGCCATTTTCCATATTAAATAATCCTTGACATATAGTTAACACTCATAAACATAACATATCAACTATCACTACAACACACGTGAATATTTTAGATCTTTGTCAAGAAAGTTAATGGGTTTTTAATTTTGATCAAAATTTTAGCATCCTTTGAACCATTTTTCATATTAAATAATTCCAACCTAAAATTTATAGACAATTTGAAGTATGGGTTCATATATAGGTTGATATATTGGTCAGAAAATGAATTTGAAAGTATGGTTGGTTGTTAGGTCACCATAAATGTGAAAATGTGGATTGGAGTAATGGTCATTGAAAATGTGGAAAAATGTTTCAAGTAACTTCATATAGGTTAAAATTTTTATTTTTACATAATATAATTGAATTAAAAATATCATTGAATTAAATATTTTTATGAATTGATAATGGATGAAGTTGTGGCAACTCTATGATTTATGGTTGTTGTATAATTTGTCGTAGTATCATGTTATCATTTTTGTATAGTTTGTCATAGTATTATGTTTATGTAATAATTTTTATTTTATTTTATTTTGGTTTTCATATTGTTCTCATATAATTTGTATGGATATTATAACTTATTGTAATTTTCTTAGTAATGTAGTAAAATTTGTCATATTACTATACTTATATAATAATATTATTTTGTTGCAACTTTATGTTGAGCATTAAGAAATAATATATAATGTTTTTTAATAAGGAAATTAAGTCTTCATCATATAATGTTGTGTATAAACTAATTATTCAAATGATAAACATAAATGAATCACTTTTTTATAAGTGTAACCAAACATCATAACAAAAATTCAAGTATTACCATGTAATATTATTATAATATATGAATATGAACATCACAAAAAAAAATGTAAATATGAAAAACAATATATCATTCAAGATTTTTTATTTTTTTTAACAATAAATCACTTTACAATGACAAATATCAGTGCTTTAATATGAATACAAAGAAATACTTAGTTAAAAGAACAACCTTTTATCTCAATTGTAAACCCAAAAGTTACATTCTCAATTATGTGTGTTTTCTTGAAAAGTTTAACCTTTCTAAAGGCCACGTTCCCAAGACCCATGCTAACCAAGGTCAAATGATGGGATAACCCATTAACAATGAAACATGAAATACAAATAGATATGAATATGCATATTCCAAATATAGGATTTAAAAAAAATATTGTTAGTTATTTTTAATTTATTATATCATATAAATTTTTAAGGATATGCATATTTTATTCTTTCCATACTTTTTTTTTCCTTAACGATATATCTGTGTCTAAGTATCTAAAATATAAAATATAAGTGTCCGAGTATAATATATTCCTTAAATTAACCATGTTATTAAAATGAGAGTAGTTGAAATTACAACAAACAATAAATATGATTAATATCAATGATAATTCACACTCTAATTAGTTGATTATGATCCAGTTGTAACAATACAATAAATTAAATGATAAAACCCACATTAGATTGAACTAAATGGAAATAAAGAAAGATCATCTCTAACTATGGAGAATGGCATACAATAATTCCATACAATCATAAATTACTTGATAGACATGAAACATATTTCACATCATATTGGTTGTTAACCAACTCAAATTGTTTAAACACCGCATCCAATATTCCACTTTCCATTTCCACCATCATAACATGAAAAAATAAAGAATATAATTAGACAATCAAATATAAAAATAACAAATATTTCAATCTGTAAATGATGAAATGAAACATGAAAATATCACTCTCTATTTCCATCACCCTCATTATGTTCCTCAGTTGGCATGATAGCACCGTTCTAAAAAACATGTTTAGATCTAGGGTTGTTTCCTAATATGAATGACTAATATTTATCCAACACATTCTGGTAAAAGAACTCTTGGTTCCAGTGTTTTGGTAAAACATAAGGATCATTAATTTGATCACACATATTTCTAGAGTTGATACATATCAATCTACTATAACAATATTCCTTTACATTATTCCTGTCAAATGTGTCCTACCACCTGCACCTAAAAATAACACATTGGAAAGATTATAAGTCCACTTAAATGATCACTTGTGTCTTTCTGACATAACCCAACATCCCTCCTATCAGGTTTCAAGCGTGGTGGCTAGCACAACTAGATTGGTCGAACTTGACTTCTACTCCATAGTCTTGTGTAAGACGTCCATCAGCAACATCCTCGATGTAAAAATTATGTCTATAATCCCACATAGATGGGAACAAATGCACCTGTAAGAAAATTTAACAAATTATGGTTTCATATATCTAATAACCTAACCATTAATATATTAAACATAAATGTTATGATTCAAAGTTTCATTATAAAGTTAAAAAAGTATTAAAAAATATTATTACCGAGTTGTTTCACCTTATCCCAATGTTTAGCGAATCCTCCTCTTCAGGAAGGTAATGACCGAATGCACCATATTTTTCTTTGATTCGATTCCCAACCCAACTGTTGGGATAGATCATTGATATATTTTCATTTAAATGATCGGAAAAATGCATGCTTTTACTGCGCAACCGCTTGAATTATTTTTTGTAAATGTCTCATTTCCTCCTTTTATCTTCATGCAATGTGACCTACGGATATATTTCCTCATCGACTAGGTGGATTAGAAGATGAACTTGCAAGTCCATGAAACTTGACGATGGTTCCTTCTCATAATTACAAACAATCTTAGTTATTTATTCATGCCACCGTAGAATGGTAGCGATGTAAATCTCCTTTGATGTGATCCATCATACAAATGTACATAGTTTATATATGGCATGTCGCAGGTCATGGGGAAATTTGTGGTTCACACACCCACATACGAACAGTGAACAATGACACTACAAAGTAAACACAAAAATTAAATTGCACTTTAACTTGTGTGTCAAAAGATATAAATAAATGGATTTTTTTTTTGACATTATACGTACCCTTAGAAGGTTGAGATGGTCATGTGATTTCAAACCCACAAAATTTTCATTTGTAGTGAAGTAGCATCCTAGAGTAGACCCATAAAAGGAAGGTACCTTCGCATCCAATATAAATTCCTTTGCCAAATTAAGATCATATTTCTTCAAAAGCCATGGGACATTGACTTTTTTAAATGAAAAAGAGGGGCCGGCCTCTCCTCTATTTTCTTGTCTTAGCCAATGTTTCTTTTTAGTATTTGAAGAAATAAGATCTTTCCGGATAGCCAACTTTTCAAATTTTTTGGATGATATGTGACACCACAAAAAAAATGAAACAATTTTAAATATATGCATGGGATGTAGTAAGTGGGCAATATTAAGATGCTCCCAATATGGGAGCTCATAAAATATCGATTTCCTTTTCATCCCTTTGGGGATTTTCTCAACATAGGTGTCAAAGAATTTTGGATCATTGAACATAGGTTCCCCATTTAAATCTAACATATTTGAAATTTCCTTCTCCTTCTATCTATCATATTCCCTAAACGAATAAGTTGATGTCATTATTCTAGGCATTTGATTTCTCTCTAGTTTACCGTTGAAAGCAAATGTTTCTCTTCTATAAGTGTGGCTTTCTGGGAGGAATACCTTAGAGAAATTTCTTTCTGGGAGGAATACCTTAGATAAATTGTACATTGGTTTTCATAGGTATTTGGACCACCTAGACTTCATAGAAGGTCCACAATGTTTACATCCATGATAACCTTTTGTTACAAGACCTATGATATTATGGTATATAGAGCACGTTAATGTTGAATATCAAGACAGTCATACCAAATTAAATATGCCAAAAAATATTGCTTTGAATTAAACAAATCAAACAACACATTTACTTGAGAAAACTCCTAATCATGGATAATCATGTGTGGTGTATGCACATATTCCATACAATATAAAACCCCTCTCTAATGGGATGTGTCTCAATACATCATATACATGCATCTCTTCCCATAATTCCTTTAATTCATTGATCAATGGTTGTAGTTAAATATCCATATTCTTCACTTGTCTTCTACAAAGGACTATAAGAGCCAACATAAGATGTTCATTCTTCACAGAAAAACATGGGGGGATATTGTTATTGACCACTACTATAGGCCAAACAATATCGCTGGTGTTTGGTTGGGAATATGGGTTGACACCATCAATGTCTATTCTCAATCGGAGGTTGCATATTTCATCCTTGAATTTATTGAGTGATATTGTATCCTATATATGCTTCATGTCTATTGAATCTATTGGGATTCACATAACTCCTTCCTCACTTCAATGAGATGCATGCCATCCCTACAGCATAGATATTTCTTTGCAACGAAATATCCTTTAGATCCTTGGGATTATAGGCATGTGTGTCAATATCATATGAGGAGTACCAAGTGATTTATCCTTGTTTTTTCAATTCTTGGTAACTATCATTCCCACATTTCGGACATATATCTTTGTATGCATATTATCCTCTATATAGAATACAATCATTGGGACATGCATGGTATGATTTGTACTCAATCCCCAACATTTTCAACATTTTCTTTGACTCATTGCAATTGTCAGGAAATACATTATCATTCGAAAGTACCTTATCTTTGAATAACCTACAAATAGTGGGAAATATAAATGTACAATGTCATTTAAAATTCATAAAATCGACCATTTTCAATGTTTATTATGTGACAAGATTCCTTGAAATATAAGGTAATTGATGGTCAATTACCTCAAATTTGTTGAGATACACATGTTTGACATGCCATACATTTATTTTACGTTGTATAGTAGCATTTTTCTCCCTAACTGTGTATACTTTAACCATCTGGGTCCAAAGAGAGTGGTGGTGGAAGCTGATTTAAGGATTTCGAAGAAGGATTTAGTCATATGAGTGTCATACCCTTCTCATTGTCCTAGAATGTATGTAAAAACATTGCATCCATGGCACTTGTATGTTGTAATAACTCATCCATACCAACCTCTACTCTTTGCCTCCATTGCCAACATGTTAAGAAATATTATTACTGTAGGCATTCCTAATTGGTGAGTATGGATGTAGTGGAAATTTAATGGGTGGTTGGTTCAATCATGATCACTATGCTTCCTCTCCAAGTTGTGTGATGTTTTCATCCTTATCTCGATTTGAAATTGTACTAGGGTGCAATGGAAGATGGTAGGAAGGTTTCTCATCATTAGAATCTTGATTTCAAAATTATTGAAAATCACATTGATTATGTTAGTAAGCACAATGAAATTGGTTTTTATCTATAATTAAACAAAATAATTACTACAAAAGCATGAGAATAATTTCCAATAGAAAATGTTAACCTGCAAACAATTTATAAAGCAAACATTCATATTGAGCGATAAATTAACATCAATCCCACTTAAAATTGAGCAACACATTTTCAAATTGACCTTATGTAAGGAGAGCCTTAACAATATTACACCCATTAACCATATATTCTACACACCCTGGGATAATTGAGGAATACAAAAACATGAATCCCATAGAAAATTAACAAATACAATTAATCAAACACGAGCGATGTATCCAAGGCTAGCAACACAGTTAGTGCAATTTATTACATGTGTGAGATTTCAATGTGATAATAACAAATATGAATGGTGTGATATTAAATCCTTGAATATATGACTACTCAAATGATGATTTTAGGGAAATTCCTTTACTTTAGCCATAAAGAAAATGATTTATAAATTAAATTAATAGTCTACAAAAAAATCAAAATGACAATACATTAACATGATGGATCCCATTAAAAATTAACTAATACAAATAATAAAAGAAGAGAGTTGTATCCAAGATAGTAGTATAGGTAGTGCAATCTGTAATGACCCAACTTGAAAATTCCAGACAAAGGCACAATTTGGGTAAATTAGGGATTAACTAGTCTTGACTCTTGGGGTTCCAAATGGTACCAAATGGTCCCGAATTTGGTAGGGACTGATAGGATGGGTCTCAATACCTATTAATAGGTCCTATGGTAATTTTATGATTTTATTTAGACATGATATTGAAATTTATGATAGATAGGGAAAAATTACTAGGAAATTGTGGTAAAATCCCCCCTAGGGTGTGGGACAAAAGGGGATTCCCAACTCACGTACGACTCTCCCAAATTTAGTAAAAAATTATGGGGGATGATAATTGACCTTATGGAATATCATTATATGTGGTTATTGGTTCTGTAAACTAGTTATAGAATTCCACATTCATTTGGTAACATTCAGTGATATTGCTTAAAGGGAAATGTCATAGAGAGCTCCATTTCGACTCACAAAAAGTATATGAAATAATTCATAGAATAGAATGATGAATGTATACCATACAAATTAAAAACAAATATCCTTCTCAACAGCATATAACATCAGATAAAATCCTTAATACAAAGCATATACACAACTCCTTCTAAATGGAAACCAACACATGGAAACTAGTCAAACCATAGCTTGGAAATGTGGGAATTTCACATATGTATTTATGCTAATTAGACTTACAGAGAGTAGGGGAAACATATTATAGATACAAACATTATGCAACCATGCTTGGGAATCATTTGATCTCAACCAAGAGAAAGCACCATTCACACTAGTGCATGATCATATGAAAACATGGGAATAATGAGATGGAGATAAAAGAATGGGAAAAGAGATGAATCATGAACTATATCATCCTTCTATCTGCAACAAAAACACTCCATTCAGCTCCCATTTAGATTTTCGGGTGGCCTCTCCAACGTCCAATTTAGATATGAATCCAACTCCCTTGAAATTCAAAAGGAAATTGTAAAAATGATAAAAATCCATTCCCCTTCCTCATGAAATATTTTTAGAATCCTCATAGGGTCCCTTAAGGTCAAATTTCCTTCCATATTATTCCTCCAACTCATCCTAGTTGTTTAGTAATCCCTATGACACTTGTCCTCTTCCTCATGCCTCAATTCTCTTTCAAAATTGAATGGTTGTTACTAACCCCAAAATGCGCCCTCTTGGTGGCTATTTTTATCCCCATCATGTCATATTGTCATAGGTATGCAATCAGGTCTTGTATTTTACATTGAATCTTCCATCATGGTTGCCATAATGTGTAGGGAATCTCTCTCCAAATGGCATACATTTTCTTCCTAGTATCTTCCTCTTCCAGGAGGAGTTACTCCTCTTCACCAATTCAAATACCTTGTCTCATGACATGTTTCTTGACACTTGTTCACCTCCCAAGAACGTTCCATTCCCCATAATTTAAAATTTGGAGGTAGGTCATGACAAGTGTAGAGAGGAATCTAGCCATCCAAGGTCTCCATGAGCCTCCATGAAACATTGCCACTTTATTTTCTCCACATTTATTATTTATATGACCCAATTTAATGTGTATATGGTAAACTAAGGTCATCTTGGGTCTCATATCTCCCTTATTTCAAAGTTTAATTCCACCACCCCAACCTAGGGAAATAGTAGGTTGGTGAAAGAATGTTTACTAGTAGTCTTATTGGGATGGGGAAATGACAATCCTCCCCACCCAAGATTTATTTTCCTTAAGCAATTCCAAGTTTGGATGTTGAAAAATGTTTTCCTCTTCCTAAGTGGCCTACTCACTAGAAAAACCCTTCCATTATGCCAAGAATTCCCTTATGGTTATGCTTCTTAAATTCCTTTCCCTTAGCTTGAATATTATTTCTAGAATGAGAGTAAGTTGTCCTTCATCATCCAAGGGAGGTAATGTTTCTAAAACTAGAATATGTTTCCCTATCACCTTATTTAGACATTAAATACATTATGGATTTTACTTCCTGTTGGAAGCTCCAACTCATATGCCACTTCTCCAACTTTTTGAATCACTTTGTAGGGACCATAAAACCTTGTTTTGAGATTTTCTAAACCTTTACATTTATTGTGGTTTGTTTGTATAAATACAACCTAAAATAAACCAAATAATTCACTTGGAAGTGTCTCTCCATTCTATGTTGATCTACATATTTGTTTTGTTGATTTTGAGCAACCTGCAAGTTATCTTTCAAAACCTTCAAAATTTATTAACTTTATTCAATCCAATACTTAGCTTTTGGAGCTCTACTATCACCAAAGATGTGGTCAATAAAAGTGGATGCATCATAACCATAAATTTCTTTGAAAGGAGACATTCCAATGGGCATATGAAAAGTAGTATTATAGAAAAAATCACCCAAATGCAACCATTTGATCCATGCCTTTTTATACCCACTAACATAGTTCCTCAAGTATCCCTGCAACCATTGGTTCACCCTCTCTATTTAGCCATTAGTTTGTGGATTATAGCTTGTTCTAGGAGTCAAATTTTTCCCCACCATTTTGAAGAGTTCTTTCCAAAATGCACTAAAAAATATGCCATCTCTATCACTAACAATGCTCTTGGGAAGCACATGCAATCTGAAAACTTATTTAAAGAATAGTTCAACCACTTGTGCAGCACTGCGAGTTGTAGTAACAAAACAAATGAGCCGATTTAGAGAGTCTATCCACCACTATAAAATATGCAATCCTTACCAAGTATTTTAGGTAAACGCGTGATGAAATCCATGGAAATGCTCTCCCATTTTTGTTTTGGTATAGGAAAGGGGTGTAAGAGACTAGCTAGGTGATTGTGCTTCACTTTGTTTTGCTGACATGTTGGGAATTTATTTACATATTTCATAACATCATTCTTCAATCCTTTCCAAGAGAATCTCTCTCTCAACATTCTTTATGTTTTGAAGAAACCATGGTGTCCTGCTAGAGGAGAATCATGAGCTTTCTTCAATATTATCTCCTTCAAACTCAAACCAGGGACGAAATAAATTATATACTTATAGTAGATGATTCCTTACAAAACCTTATACCTATCATCATGGTTAGTTATATAAAAAATTTCACAAGATAACTTATCCTTTGCATATTATACTTATAATATAGCTTTCCAATCTTCTGCAACATCCATTAGAGAAATAGAAGGTCTTCTAGATAAGGTATCTGCTACCACATTATTCTTACCCTTCAAATACTCAATATGAAAATCAAATGTTTGAAGCTTAATCACCCACTTTTTATTCCTTTGGTTTAGATCCTTTTGAGTGAGGAAGTACCTTAATATGTTATGGTCAGTCTTGACCACAAACTTGTTTCCCACCAAGTATTTCCTAAACTTTATCAAAGCATGCATGGTGGATAACATTTCTTTGTCATAAATGGAGTAAATATTCTCATGTGGTTGTAGCTTCCTACTCTCAAAATCTATTGGGTGTTCTCCTTGCTTTAGGACTGCTCCAATGCCCTCCCTTGGTGCATGACACTCCAATAAAAATGGTTTAGAAAAATCAGGCAATGCAAGAAGAGGAAAATTTCTTATTACCTGTTTGGAAATAATTTTCAGCCTCTTAATTCCATTGGAAAGCATCCTTCTTTGTCAAATTAGTGAGAGGTGAAGTGAGTTGGGAGAATCCCTTCACAAAATTTCTATAGTAGGTTTAAATCCCAATGAATCGTCTCAATTCAATGAGATTTTTTGGACGAGTCCATTCTAAAATTGATTTTATTTTTTCCATTTCCACCTTCACGCCATCAATGATTGTACAAGATACAAATTTTTTGGCAAACCAAACTCACATTTTGACAGCTTAGCAAATAAAGATTGATGATGTAGAATTTGTAATACCACTTATAGATGATGCAAATGTTCCTTCCATGTTTACTGTAAATAAGAATGTCATCGAATAAAAATAGTACAAAATTATGAAGTTGCTTGTGGAATATATTGTTCATGCATGATTGGAAGGTGGCAGGAGCATTTTTCAAGCCAAAGGGCATGGAAAAAAAATCAAAGTGACCATAGGGGCATCTGAAATAATTCTTTGGTATGTCTTCCTCCCTCATTCTAATTTGATGATAACTAGATCTAAGATCAATCATTGAGAAAAAATTTTCTCCATGGAGCTCAGCAATCCTTAGGACAGGATATCTATTCTTCATCGAAGAAGAAATTTTATCCATGGATATCATCAATCCTTAGGATGGGATATCTATTCTTCATTGTATTCTTATTCAAATCTCTAAAATCAATGCACATCCTCAAGGTTCCATCCTTTTCTTTACCATAACAATTGGAGAAGCATAGGGGCTTGAACTAGGCCTTATGAGACCTAATTCCAAAATTTCTTTAATGGCCTCCTCAATCTCATCTTGAATCCTTTTGGGGTGCCTATTGGGTTGTATTTTGATTGGTTGGGTTCCTTTCTCTAACTCAATGACATGCTCCACCCCTCTGTCCAGTGGTCTCCTTGGGAGAAGGTCTCCAAAAATATTCTCATACTTACCCAACAACTGCTCTATCTCCTTAGGATGCTTGTCAACCTTCAAGTGAGGCTTAGAACATGCAATAAAAAATTTAGAAACCCATTTAATGTCTATATGCCTCGAGATAGACCTAATACTATGAGAGGATACCACTTGGTTTGGGTAAGTGTGCATCCCTCTCCACAAGATTGGTTTTCCATTCGAATTTTTGAAATTAATTTCAGGGACTTGATAGTTTAATGTATGTTCTCCCAAATAATATAACCATTGGAATCTCAAAACCACATTTGTATCAGCCACATCCACTACATATAAGTTGTAAGTAATAGTGTGATTTCCTATAGTAACTTGAAGCTTTGGAATCCATTTGGAGTAGTCCATAGAGTTGTTACTTGAAATGATGACTGTGAAACCATAAAAAGTTTCAATTTGTATCTTTATCCTCTCCACCAAGGCTGCATATATGAAGTTATGAGTGGCTCCTCCATCCACTAGGACCATAACCTTTTGTCCTTGTATGTTATGCTTGAGTCTAAGGGTGTGAAATCTAGGCACACCTAAAAATACTGCACTTTTTCTTGTCTCATTAGAGGAAATTTGGGGTCTAAAATGGGCCTTATAAGAAAATGCACCGACAATAATATTTGTGATTTGGAATTCAAGAACCAATAGAATTTCAATAAAATGAGTCAACCATAATGGTTGAATTGACATATATGTCATAAAATAAAACTACTTTTTTTGTTCGTATTTTCGACATATCTCCCTGTGTTTTTACTCAAATTTCAAGCTAGAGAGCTCCTTGGATGCGGAATTTAATTCCTCATCCAACGAGTACCCACACTGCATTCTTTTGATGCACCCCCTACCCCAAAAACAATAAATACTTGAAAAATGTGATGATGATGTCATCATCACATTTTTTCAGGTATTTCTTGTTTTATGGGTAGCAGGGTCCGTTAAAAGCATCTCCTGCTCATAATTTGAGTAAAAATACAGGGAGATATGTANCAAAAAGTAGTTTTTTTCATTCTTCCTCCAAAATTAATAACTATTATTTTATTATTTTCCTTAGGAGGCCCATTTTAGACCTCAAATTTCCTCTAATGTAGGAGTGGGTTGTTCTTATTCTGTTGTTTCATACCCCTCTTCTTGGGCTTCAAGTTTTGTTTCTTCCTCCTCTCCCTCTGCCTCATCTTCAAAGAAAAATTCAATGTGGTGTGCCTTCCCTTTTGCACACCTATGTCCCAGAACCCAAGGTTGCTGACATGTGAAGCACAATTTCTTCCTTTTGAGTTCTTCTTTGCTTGGCCCTCCCTTATTTGCTTTGAAAAAAGATTCATTTTTCCATGGTTTCCTTCCTTCCTTTAATTTGGAAGGGAAATTAGGCCTAAAGAGGTATTTTCTTTTTGGAAACACATTCTGCAAGTCTCTTATCAAGTTCATTGCATCCTTTGATGTAGCTAGCTTGTGGGATTTTAGTATCTCTTTAAAAGGTTCTATCAATCCTTCTATAAATAGTAAAATAAATCTAGCCAAAGAAACATCAGAAACCATTACTGAGATCTTTTCAAATTAAAATGGCCATTTTCAGTGCATCTTCTTCAACCATAGGATTTAACTGGAAATACACACTCAGTTTTTGTAGCGAAGCACTAACAGACATTTGGGTAGAACCATTAAAGGAATGACTAGTTACTTTTCCATTGGTATACTTTAATTCATGATTTAGAGGAGGTTCCCTAGTCCCACTTCCTCCTTGATTAATCTTATGAGAGGCCCTAAAGAACTGATCAAAAGGCAGAACTTTAATCCTAAATTCTCCACTAAGTTGCTGCCAATCATGTGTTTCTTCCTTCACACCATAAGTGGGGTCAAGGATTTCTTTAGACTCTAAAAACTTAGTAATTGCATGTCCGGTCTGATTCCTAAATTCCTGGGTTCGGTTGTAAGGTCCAATATTTGAGTAAATACCATATGCATATGTCTTCTTCTCAGAATGAGGTGTACTGGTACTAATCCCTGGTGTTGATTTTCTCCCAAGTTGGATAGACAACAACTAGAATTCTTGCATAAAATTTCTGGTCTTGTCTTCAATATATGAATTGATAAAGGTTTTAATATCCACTTTATCCTCCTTATCATCCATATATTTGAATCCTAGTTTTTCCCTAATCTTCTCGTACTCAGAGTTAACTTCTTCACCTTCTTCTCTTGCACTATTAATGTATTCAGACTCAGTTTCTAATGGAGGGAGTCTATCATTAGGAAAAATTAATATGGAAATACAAAAGGTTCTATTACCATGCTATGATACCACTGTAATGACCCAACTTGAAATTTCCAGACAAAGGCACAATTTGGGTAAATTTGGGATTAACAAGTCTTGACTCTTGGGGTTTCAAATGTAACCAAATGGTCTCAAATTTGGTAGGGACTGATAGGGTGGATATAAATACATATAAATAGTTACTCTCATCATTTTATGATTGTATATATAAATCTTCAACTTTATTTGGTATTGATGATAGATAGGGAAAATCACTAGGAAATTGTGGTGAAATTCCCCCTAGGGTGTGGGCCAAAAGGGGATTCCCAACTCAAGTACAACTCTCCAAAATTTATTAAAAGAGTATTGGGAATTATAATTGACCATATTTACTATCATTATATGTGGTTATTGTTTCTAAAAACTAGTTATATCATTCCACATTCAATTGGTAACATTCAGTGATATTGCTTAAAGGGAAATGTCATAGAGAGCTCCATTTCGACTCACAAAAAGTATATGAAATAGTGCAGAAAAGAGAATGACGAATTTAGAACATATAAAAAAAATATCCTTCTAAACATCATATGACATCATAGAAACTCTTTAATACAAAATAGATACACAACTCCTTCGAAATGGAAACCAACACATGGAAACTAGTCAAACCATAGCTTGGAAATGTGGGCATTTTGCATATGTATTTATGATAATTAGACTTACAGAGAGTATGGGAAACATATTACAGAGACAAACATCATGAAACCATTCTTTGGAATCAAATTATCTCAACCAAGCTCAAGTACCATTCACACCAGTGCGCCATCATATGAAAACATGGGAATAATGAGATGGGGAATGAAAGAACGGGGAAAGAGATGAATAACGAACTGTATCAACCTTATTTATGCAAAAAAAAAATCCATTGAGCTCCAATTTATATTTCAAGGTGTCCTTTCCAACATCTAATTTGGATAGGAATCCAACTCCCTTGAAATCGACTCACTAGCAGTGAGAGTGAGCACTCACCGTGTAATGGACAAGATAGACCTTTCCAAAATGCCAAAGGAAATTATAGAAAAGATAAAAATACATTCTCCTTCCTCATGAAATATTTTTATAATCCTCATAGGATCCCCTAAGGTCTAATTTCCCTCCATGGGATTCCTCCAACTCATCCTAGTTGTTTAGTAACCCCTATGACACTTGTCCTCTTACTCATGCCTCAATTCTCTTCCAAATTCGAATGGTTGTTACTATCCCCCTAATTCTCCCTCTTGGTAACTATTTTTAGCCATGTCATGTCATATTTTCATAGGTATGCAACCGGGTCTTCAATTAGGTCTTATTTTTTCATAGAACCTTCCATCATGGTTGTCATAAAGTGTAGGGAATCTCTCTCCAAGTGGCATACAATTTCTTCCTAGTGTCTTCCTCTTCCATGGAGAGTTACTCCTCTTCACCAATTCAAATTACTTGGCTCATGACATGTTACTTGGAACCTCTTCACCTCCCGAGAATGTTCCATTCCCCATAATTTTGAATTTGGATCAGGTAGGTCATGACAATTGTATAGAGGAATCTAGCCACCCAAGGTCTCCATGAGCCTCCAAGTGTCTCCATGAAACATTTCCACTTTATTTTCTCCACATTTATTATTTATATGACCTAATTTAATGTGAATATGGTAAACTAAGGTCCTCTTGGGTCTCATAGATCCCTTATTGCAAAATTTAATTCCTCTACCCCAGCCTAAGGAACTAGTAGGTTGGTAAACATTGTTTACTAGTAGTCTTATTGGGATGGGGACATGACACAATCCATGATTATGTGTGTGATATTTTGGTGTTACAATTACACATATTATGAAAGTGTAATAAAGCATCCTTGAGTGTATGATAAATCACATAATGAGTTTAGGGAAAGTCCCATATTCAAACAATTTATAAAACATAATTTCAAACTGAGAAATACATTAACATGAATCCCATTGAAAATTAACGAATACAATTAATCAATGTTTTTTTGTCTTACACCCCAAGGGGAAATCTAAGTGTAATACCAATGAAAGGTGCTTCTGATGAGTAGTTGGTGGTCTATGAAAGTTATAGTTTGTTAACAACTCATAACCAGGAGACAAACAATGTATTTCATGTACAACAAAAAACCTCGAGGCTTTCCTTTTCATAAAGAACTTGGTCATTGAAGTGTTCCTCAAATGAACAATTTGCATAAAATAACTAGCACCTAGAACTATTTATGAACCCTGTAATGTTACCTTGACTGCGTGGATGGCCATCTTGTATAATAGGTTCTTCCTATTAATGCTTCAAGAAGCATAACCATTCATGCACATACTATACATGGAAATGATATGCTTATATTTAACAATATTCAAGTAATCCGACCAAAAATAGATAAGACCATAAAATGGCATAAGTGATACTGAATGTTTAGGAGGAACGAGTACATGCGAATGGATAAACAACCCAAGATTTGCAACGTCTATATTAGACTTGGAAATCATAAAAAATTTTACCAAAAAAGGAGAATTCGATTCCAACATCAAGCACAAGTAGAGAATATGACCAAGAACCATTCAAAGTGTGGTTGTAAGAAGTTTGATCTTTACTTTGCAAATTCACAAGAAGGGATAAATCATTGCTACCCTTCAACAATTGGATGGACCTTGGTGTGTACTTGGATAGTTTTTCTCTCAACTCATGCAAATTTTTGGATCTTCTAGTATAGATGTGTTGGGTGGCATTCATATCATACTTTGGATCACTAGAAATTTCAATTAACTGAACATAAGTAGAGGGGTTCACCAATTTAGGATGAGACAAAGTTGTTTTGGCTTCCAACTTTTAAAAAAATGAGCATAGGTAATTGTTCCTACATGCCTTTTCTATATCACCTATTGGATTTTTTACTGCACTAAGGGGTATTAGACCATTAATATTGGGTGATATATCATGGTGCAATGGGTGAGTGTGGCATGTTGAGGGTTCTATTTCAACCCTTGACATTTTGAAATACCACAAACTATCAGGGTGTCATAAAAGAGTACCATCTCATGATGAATTACCGTTTATGAACCAGGATTTCAGCTTGAATATGGCAGGTTACAATTGGAGAGGTAAAGTATCTTCTAATTTTCATCTACGAAATCCTAGTGATATCTTGATCTTGATAGAGATTAAGATGTTTTGAAACTGGTAGAATATCTTTTTCATACAAACTTGAACCTGAATTAGGATTCTGCAATAAAGAATATATTAATTTTGATATTGACATGGATAAGTAACATAAATTCAAATAAATTGTCAAAAGATCAATAAAATGTGAACTTACTAGAGATGGAAAGGGAGAACTCATCAAATTTTGAACAAGATGATATGAGATGGAATCTAAAGAATTGGTCATTTGACACTATAAAAAAATTATTCCTGCATTTTAGCCAAATCAACGATCAATATACGTCTTTACAGTCCTAAAATACTTTTAATAACTATATCACAATTTAACTTCCAATATAATTTGGAAACCACTTGATGGCACCATTCATTTCCAGACATCAAAACCGAGAGTACTGAAAACTAATAGGCATTAAATTTCTGTTAAAAAGCTTGGAGAAATGTCTAACCTCCTTTTTGCAGACTGGTTTCCTCCAAAGGGTCTCCAAAAATCATTTATGCAAGCTTGTTCTGCAATAATTTCCTTTCTGCAAACTTTAACTTTTCTGATTTCCTAACATTAGTAGACTGAACAACTCCTTTCCATAATTTAGCGGGTTGTGGAACTTGGCTTGTCAACTTTTGAAACTTGGGTTTCCACACTTCTCCACTTTCCCGATTTTCGCACTTCACTCTTCAACACTGTCGATCCTTGTGGATTCGCCCTTGATCGTTGATTTGTCTCCAGATGTGGATCATGATCTAACTTTGTGGATCTACATCCCTTTGCTGCAGAAATTTAATACGACCATTGATCTTCTCCAAGATCTATCGCCACCGCACGATATTAACTTATTTGGGTGATTGGTTTAGGAGTATCTTGGGTGCAAATCCCATATGTGGAATTCAACCATAGACATATATCGGCCTCTATCACAATCTCAACCATCCACACCTACACATACTTAAACTTTGATTTTCATCGATCCTTATAGTGATCAATATGTAGATCTCAAACCTGCAACAAGGTTAATTTTAGATAAAATCCATTCACAAAGTCTTATTAATAAAATTCTTTGATTGATTAGAGAATCGATCAATCGATCTCTATTTCACTCTCTCTCAGAAGCCCCGAATTCACACACAAGCTTATCACTCATTAACAGAGGATTTAAATAAACATTCAATTCATGAAATCACACATTCAGACAGAATTGAATTTACACAGAGATTATGCCAAAATAGGCTTTTCTTCATTCACACAATGAAACTGTACATTCATAATTGTCTCAAAACCTGGGTTCTGATCTCCTTAGGCCTGATACATATTTGATTGGCCTTAATTGAGCCATATTTATTCTGTTATGGCTACTTCTCCTACTCCTATCTATTGTTCTATCTATCTCTGTATCTTATCCTATGCCTCACAAGATTACATATATTTATACAATTGGATTCATAAACCAATTCTGGTTCAGATCCTCATAATCTACTAACTAACCCTAATTACAACAAATCCTTAAGCCTATCATATGATTCACTACCACTAATTGAGGACTTTGTTACATGATTCATCAATTGACCCAATGACTCACCATCTATATAGAATCAAATAAAACATAGGTTTATTTACAATGTGATGGTTCAAAAACCATCAATTTAGAATTGAAGACCCCTCCCAGGTCTGATCAAACATTGAGCTTGAAAATTGAATGGAGAGCAAGATGCTCCAGCATCAGACTCCCCAGGGAAGAAAGAAATATGAACTCCTGGTCATAACCTTCCATATTCAGTATGACTGGATCCCAAAATCTGTTCTATAGCTGATCATTCATCTTATCATGTAGGTTTTTCTTTATCATCTTCAGTTCTCCCGGTTTCAGAATTTTCTATTGCAATGCTCCACTAGCTTTGCTTCTACAATATTCTTTTGTCATCTGTCTTCTACCACTATTCTATCTATTTTCTCTACTGATGTAAATATCCATTCTTTCCACATGCATTCTCTGACACATATTCACCATCAACAACCTTAGTTCTTCAATATCCATGTCTAGTCTATCCTTTGGTTGGTACACCTACATCTTTTTCTCTTGAAGTTGGCTCTTTCCTCTTGAATCTCTGCTGCTATCCACTAAATTATAAAATAATTCAATTCTTTTACCTGATATATTCTCTTTTCCAATGTTATCATTAAACATCAAGAATCCATCTTTATCAATCCTTGGATTGATCAACCAATCTTCTAACATTTCTAACTCTTCATCATATTTTCTGACGTTACAAAAAATTTCTTTGTTTTCATTAGACAAATCTGTAACAACAAATACCTTTATATAATAGTCACCCTTTTGAGACAATATAGTCTCTTCTTGTGTCATGAAATATTTATTCCCTTGTCTATGAGCAACACTACTATCCAAATATGCAATTGTTCTCTTTTGTTTATCTCCAAGAGACCATGTCATCTCGTCCTTTAATCCCTGAACAAAATTATGGCTTTGGTCCATGTCAAGAATACATGGATACTCTCCTTATTCATTACCTCTGGGAAAAACTCACAAGGTTCATTGCATGTTATTCCTGTAGATATACACAATTCATTAATTTCAAAAATATTGAAATTTTTATCCCCCATTAACCCTCTTATCAGCATATTATTTTTTTGGTCTGAACCCTCCCAAGAGTTGATGAGGATTTCAGCTAGTCCCTCTTCTGCACCATCTTTTTCAAAGTTGATTTTATGTTCTGCTTCACGACAGTGAACATATTCTTCTATCAATGGTCCAATTCTGATATTTCCTTTCTTCCTCCAAGCAAACCTCCTATTCTTCACAATCTGCATAGACACATCATCTAAGTGTGCTTCAATACCTGGAAACAGACACCAATAATGAGTTTCAAAAACATGAGACTCTAAAGTCCTTCTTGATATTTCCTCTGCCATCGTCCTATTGTGTTGGTCTGAACACAACATCAATCTATCACCATCACCTATTTCTCCAATGGTTTGATATACAGGTTGTATACACTCTTCATATGGTACCCTTTCATCTTTTATTACAACATAATCATGTTCTGATGTCATATATTCTTTTTATTCAAACTTCATAATAGTCCAAGGTGAATCTTCAACTCTCTAATTCATTGCAATACAATTTTTATTCTTCCTTGTAGAAATGTCTTTGCACATTTCTTTTTCTTCCTTCATCTTCATATCATCTTCAATTGACTGTGTTCCTTCATTAAGAAAATCATCAATGAGTTCCTTTTGCTGCAATACTTCAGAACTTTCCTCATTTGAGAGAATTTCTTCATCATATTTGACTTCATCAAAGTTTAAGATAGTTTCATAAGACTTCCTATCATCTGCAACAGAACCTACCATCAAGAATGAATCGTCGGTCTCAAAAACATAAGATATTTTGGTCTCATTTGGCCTCATAGTCACCTCCTCCATAATTTGATCGGTACTCCTTATAGAATTCATGAGACTCTCAATTGGTCTCTCTTTTTCTTCTTCATCATCCTCTCGAAGAAAAGGACCCTATTCAGGTTCACAATATGAAACCTCCTTCTCAGACTCAGCTTATCTGAGTTCTTTCTTCAATCCAGCAACCATATTTTGTTGTAGCTTCACCTATAGTGAATTACATCTCACTGTTTTTTTTTCATAATCCAACGATACCTCTGGTTCTATTCTTCAGCAGCTTCTTTCATATGCTTCTCAAAGCACAAAATGTCTCTTGCTAACTCTATCAATTCTTTGTTACATTCTTCTTATCTCTCTCTCTTATTTTTTCTTCTGCTATGGCTTTTCTTTGAACCCATGCAATGACCTTTAGTAGTCATTATTTCTATCTCCTTATCCTCTTTTGTGAACTTCATCCTGTTCACTTGTGTACTGTAACTAATCCTTCACCTTCAACAAGTTTACATACTTGCTATTATACCTCAACAAGCTATCTCTCCTTGATCTTGTCCTTTTGGTATATTTGGTCCTCTCACTAGAAACTTTTGAGCATCTCCTTTGCTCTTCTTGGCTTCTGCAGGTCCACTCCTCTTTTCAAAACATGAACTAGCCCTCTCTTGTCCAACCTCTATTGGATTTCTCAGGTTCTGACACTGCTTCCTCTTTCCTCTCCTCAAGAACTTCTTTGTGCTTTGCTGCTAATAAATTCATATAACCAGAGTCAAAATACAAACATCAAACAAACCATACCTTCAGAATTTTTAATTGTATAGTTGGCTGAAAATACCTCTACTATTATTTTCAAAAGATCTTCTTCTTCAGGACCAAACTTTTTCTCTCATAGTTATTCAAGATATGATCTGTTATCTTCAAAGATCCTCTTCTTGATATTTTTCTTATATTCGTATGTACTTTTCTTTCTTGTCTGTAGTTTATAGCCACTATCTACAACTTATCCTACTACAAAGCATATACTCCTCCTCCCCAATATCTGCTATGATCCCTTGCATAAGACTGAACATAAACCCTCACAATTATCAGTCTTCAAATTCAATAAGAACTTGCAGAAATGCCTTACCTTTTCTTTCTTGAACTGCTCAAGAGTAGTTTCAAACTCTTTTCATGCATCATAACGCCATGCTTATACCTTTCAAATCATATCCTTCCAAAGTATTTCTTATGTATTCTCATGTGGCTAATCATCAAATTTAACCACACATCCTCTGTCTACAATCAATTTTGAATACCCTCTCATGACTAAACCTCTCAACAAGATTGTTAGTCTTCAATTTAAAATGAATTGAAAATCAGAAATTGATTTACCTCTCACACAGAATCTTTGTTCTGCTCTGATACAAAACTGATGGCACCGTTCATTTCCAGACCTCAAAACCGAGAGTAATGGAAACTAACAGGCCTTAAATTTCTGTTAAATAGATTGGAGAACTTTCTAACCTCCTATCTGAAGACTGGTTTCCTCCAAACCGTCTCAAAAGATAATTTATACAAGCTTGGTCTGTAATTCTTGCTTTTCCGTAAACTTCAACTTTTATGATTTCTAAACTTTAGCAAACCAAACAAGTCCTTTTTGCAATTTAGCGGCTTGCAGAACTTGGCTTGTCAACTTTCGAAACTTGGGTTTCCACACTTCTCCACTTTCTCAGTTTCTACACTTCACTCTTTTGCACCATTGATATTTACGGATTCTCCCTCGCTCGTTGATCTGTCTCCATATGTGAATCATGACCTAACTCTACAGATCTATGTACCTTTGTTGTGGATATTAACTACGACCATTGATCTTCTCCAAGATCTATCTCCACCGCACGATCTTAAGTTATCTGGGCTATGGGTTTAGGAGTATCTTGGGTCCAACTCCCATTTGTGGAATTCAACCATAGTCGTGGATTGGCCTCTATCACGATCTCGACCATCCACACTTACACATACTTTAAACTCTAGTTTTCATTGACCCTTACAGTGATTGATTTGTAGATCCCGAACCTGCAACAAGATTAATTTGAAATAAAATCCATTCATGAAATCTTATTAATCAAATTCTTCCTTCGATTGATCATAGAATCGATCAATTGATATCTATTTCACTCTCTCTCAGAAACCCTGGATTCACACACAAGCTTATCACTTATTAACAGAGGATTTAAATAAACATTCAATTCATGAAATCACACACTCAAGCATCATTGAATTTACACAGAGATTATGCCAAAATAGGATTTTCTTCATTCACACAATGAAACTATACATTCATAATTGTCTTACAACTTGTGTTTTGATCTCCTTAGGCCTGATACATATTTGATTGGCCTTACTTGAGCCATATTTACTCTATTATGGCTACTTCTCCTACTCCTATCTATTCTTCTATCTATCTATGTATCTTATCCTATGCCTCACAGGCTTATATATATATATATACACACACACAATCGGATTCATGAACCAATTCTGGTTTAGATCCTCATAATCTGCTAACTAATCCTAATTACATCAAATCTTTAAGCCTATCCTATGATTCACTACCACTAATTGAGGACTTTGTTACATGATTCATCAATTGACCCAATGAGTCACTCATCCTCTTATTGACTCACCTAAATGACTCACCATATATCTAGAATCAAATAAAACATAGGTTTGTTTACAATGTGATGGTTCAAAGACCATCAATTTAGAATTGAAGACCCTTCCCAGGTCTGATCAAACATTGAGCTTGAAAATTGAATGAAGAGCGGGTTGCTCTTGCATCACCACTTAATAAGAATAAGGTGAGTTTAAGAAACATTTATATACTATGAATATTGTAATTGGTGTGGTTGAATACTAAAATAACATTTGAGTTGAATATATAATTTCAAGTTCACATAAAACCATAGGATTCTCAAATTAAACTTGGCATGTCCTCTCCCATCAATCTAAACCACGGAGGGAACATGAACAATATGTGGGGTAATAAATTTTTCCCCATGACGATACTATGATATTCAAAACTATTTAAAAGTGTGCAATGCATAATTAAAATACATAACAGAATTAACACTATCATAGGAATATTAATAAAACAATCAAACCTAAAATTAATCTCATTCTCATGCTATGCACATGCCTCCTATTGAATAATTCAAACTGGACATTTAATTCAAACTAACATCAATAAATAAACATTCTTAACACAGAAATTGGGCATAATTAAAAACATAGTAAGCACTTATATTTTAACTGAACTTGTCCAGTCAATTGGCTATGGAAGAGATAAGTTCAACCCAATCATAGGTCTCTATCCAACCTATATTCTTTCAATTGAGAGACCATGCTTGAGCTGGGATATGTATCCACTAAGAAGGAACTACTCAAGCTTACTCACAACCAAAAGGACAAATACTCATGCTAATCCAACACGAGCAAGCAAGGAGGAAGTGAAGGAGATAACTAAGCCAGTGATCTCAACCACAGATCTACAAGATTATCAATTTTGCTTCAAACATCCTTGGAACCCATAATACCTACCACACCCAACACAAGGAAGGTCCCCTTCTATGCTACACAGTCCCTCAGGTTCCCCTTCCCTCTAATGCTCTTTAGGGTTGGTATAGAAAGGTCCAATATTCTAAACGTTAAGATATTATTTCCTTCACTGGGTTTATCAAGAAATTGCAACCTCTGAACTCTCTCTCACTGCAATCTGCTCTTGAATTTCCTCCAATTTTGGCCTCATGACTGTGAATAATGAAATTTAACTTCCAGGCTTATAAATATGGGTCTTCATATGGATTTCCAGGTTTTTCATACTCTCAAATTACCCTATGGTTTATATATATGGATTACCCACTGTATTTCACTACCTAACGAATTTATGGGCGATTTTGGCACTTCAAAACATGAGTTCTTTCCAAGTTGTGATTCTGCAATTTTCAATGTTGGGAATGCATAGCAATATGAAAATTTATCTATGGTTTTTTAACTATGGATTGGGGATGATGGAAAAAAAATTAAAATGAGGAAGGATTATTTATGGTTCAAGTAAACCATTCCCATACTCATCCATACATATTTGTTAGTTTTTTCCATTCTCCATTAAATTTGTGAGTTAATTTCTCAGCTACCTTCTTACACTAGAATTAAGTGTCAACATAGCTAGTCAAGATGGGTTCTGAAGGTGACATTCGGAAACACATATTTCATTCCCACAACCCCCTGATTTCCTGCTAGTAGATGCACATATCCCCTTAAGTTTAGTTACTTCCATAGATAACTCTTGGTATTTTTATTGCATTATAAATATTTACATGATTTTACAATTTTCCATGGCTTACAAGAACATGGCTAACAAAATATAAAACACTTGTTTTTTTTAAAGCTGAGAATTCACTAGTAGGACCTTGGACTTGAGCTCCATGCTAGGATTTCATACATTGTGTATACACAATATTGACATATAAAGAGAATGCATTCTAATGGTAAAAATGGTGGTATTACATTCCCACCCCCCTTAGAACAACATTGTCCTCAATGTTCTCAGAACTTGAACAAAAATGGGCATGCTTCTTTCATGTAATCCTCTAACTCCCATGTATCCTCATCGGGACCAAGGTGCTTCCATTGCACCTTTACCTATCTTATGTCTGACTTCTGGAGCAATGTCACCTTCTTATCGAGGATTTCCATAGGCTCCACTTATAAATCTGCCTCAGGTTCCACCTATATCACTTTCCAATCAAGTATGTGATTAGGACCATGTACATAATTCTTAAGCAAGAAACGTGGAAAACATTATGAGCTCTAACGTTAGCAAGAAATCAAATCCTCTATGCAATTGGTCCTTTCCTATTAAGGACTTCGAATGGCCCATAATATCTTGGTGCCAACTTGGCACAACTTCCCAACTTTAGGAAATTTCTCTTTAGATTTACTCTTAAATAGACATGATCCCCAATTTTAAATTACTTGTGCACTCTTTTCAAATTTGCATAACTCTTCTATCTATCTTGGGGTGTCTTTAAATTTTGACTTATCTTAACGATTTCTTATTACGTTTCCTTAAGCATTTATGGCCTAAGCACTCCCCTGCTCACCAGACTATCCCATTTCACTAGAGTTATGCATCCTTTTCCATGCAATGCTTCAAATGGACTCAATACCAATGATGCTTAATGTCCATTGTTGTACGCAAATTATACCAAGTGTAGGTAATCCTCCACTTGGATGGTTTATCCATCACACACATTCGTAACATGTATTCAAGAACTTGATTCACCCTCTCAGTTTGACCATCTGTTTGATCATGATATGTTGTCCTAAAATTCAATTGTGTTCCTAACTCTTGGAATAACCCTTTCCAAAATTTATATATTAATTTTGCATCTCGATCTGAAACTATTCCCTTGGGAAATCCATGCAATGTGAATACTTCTTTAATGAAGATGTTCACTATGTCACTATTTTTATGAGTGGATTTGACTGGAATAAAATGAGCTACCTTTGATATCTTTTCCACCATAACAATAATTAAACAATTATTCCTCACTACCATTCGAAAACATATTATAAAGTTCATAGAAATTACTTCCTATTCCATTATGCAATGGGAAAACTATGCAATGGTCATGTTGGGTGTTGATGCTTTTCCTTGACTTGTTGGAACTTTTAACACCAAGAAATGTATTATGTTATATCCATATTCATTCCATTCATTCCATGCCAAAAGTATTCTTTCTTGATGATGTTATTGTGTTTTGATATCCTAGGTATCTATGGGATGGCATTTGATTAATTTGATCCATTACTAACTTCTTTAAATATGCACAATTCAGAATGTATAGTCTTCCTTTATAAATAAGAAGATCATCTCCAAGTTGATATCCTTCACACTTTTCATCTACTTTTCCCTGTTGGAGTGTTTCTTTAACTTGAAGGTTAGTTTCATCAATGTTTTGGGATTCAATAGCTATTGTACTCAAACCTTATTTTCATACAATCAATGTTGCTACATGAAATTTTATGCTAAGGGCGTCTATAACCTTATTCTCTTTCCATTTTACATGCTTAATTTCAAAGTCAAATTCACATAGAAATTCCATCCATCTAGCTTTCCTAGCATTCAATCTTGTCTCATAAAAAAATACATTAAGCTCATGTAGTTTGACCTAAGCTCAAATCTTCTCCCCAACAATTAATGTCTCCACATCTTGAGAACATGTACTATGGCTGAAAATTCTAAAACATGAGTTGCATAAATATTGTCATGATGTTTTAAATTTCTTGATTCATATACGACCACAAATCCCTCTTGCATAAGCACTCCACGTAATCTTTCAATGAAAGCATATGTGCACACTACAAAAATCCTTCTTTGGATATGCAATATTCAAAACAAGAGTGTTGGTAAATAACTTCTTGAATGGTTGAAAGCTTCTTTAACATTTTTTATACCATACAAACTTTTCATTATTTATTTGCAACTATCTAATTAAATGAACGATCTTGGAAAACACTTCAACGAACCTTCTATAGTATCCTGCAAGACCCATAAAATATCAAACATTGGTAACATTATTTGGAGTAAGGAAATCCATTATGGCTTCAATATTTTCTGCATCCATTGCAATTCCTTCCTCTGAGATAACATGACCCAAATATTGGGCATTTCTTCAATAAAATCCACACTTTCTGAGATTTTCATACAATTGGTTCTCTCTAAGAACTTGCAATACCATTCTTAGATGTTCCTCATGCTCTTATTTATTACTTGAATAAACAAGAATGTCATCCAAGAATACTAACACAAACTTGTCCAAATATTTTCTTAAAAAACTATTCATGAGGCACATGAATGTGGCGGGTGAATTTGTAATACCAAATGGCACCACCATGAACTCATAATGGCCATATCTTGTCTGGAAAGTATTGTGAATGTATTCTTCTTTTATCCTCACTTAATGATAACCAAACATCAAGTCAAATTTTTAAATCACTTTGATATCCTTCATTTGATGAAACAAATCATCAATTATGGGAAATTGATACTAATTATTGACTGTCACTTTATATAACTGTCTGTAATCAATACACAACCTTCGATCCTTCTTCTTGAAAAATAACACCGTTGCTCCTAAAGGAGACACGCTTGGTTGTACATACTTTTTGTATATTAATTCCTGTATTTGCATATTTAATTCTACCAATTTCAGAATGCTCATTCTATAACGAGATTTGGAAACTCGCACTGCCCCTAGAACATGATTGATTGTAAAATCAATCTCTCTTTTTTGTAGTAGTCTTGGAAGTTGATCAGGAAATGCATCTTTGAACTCTTGCAACAATGGATAATATTCTATCTTTGAGCCTTTTTCCTCTAGATAATCTAGTATATGAGATTCATATAATTGACAACCTTTATTTCCAAACATTCTTAATTGTAAGGCTAAAATATTCCTTACTAAAACTTGCTTGGGAATCCCTCTTACCAACTTTGGCCTTCCTTCTTCATTAATGCATTCAAGAAATTTTTCATATCATTCTACCTTGGCTCAATGCTTTTCCAACCAGCCCATGTCAATAAGAGAATCATAGGACCCCAATGGTAGGAAATTTAAATTTTCTTTGGTGAGGATTCCATTCAACTCTATGGAACATTCCATCACTACTTCACTCACTTTTCTTTTTGTCCCTATGGCTAATTGAAATAACCATGATTTGTTATGTTTCACTTTTCTAAGAGAATAACTTTCGGTCACTTTTAGAGAAACATAACTATGAGTAGATCTTGGATCAATAAAAACATAAACGGATTTCTTAGCAATCTTTTCTCTAACTTCCACTACTGTCGATTGATGGTCTGCTTGATAGTTATCCAATGTTGCATAAATTTGGGGGTTTCTCTTTCCATATCCTCCACTGTAACTGTTGCTTCTAATTTGTGCAAGCCTTGAGGGTTCTCTTTCTGATGTTGACAGTCCTTAAGCATGTGGCTCTCTCCACATCCCCAACACTGAAGTGGTATTGTTAACCCAAAAAATCCCTAAATGAGCTCTACATGACCTACACCACCTAAGGACATCCATGCACGACCCTCATTTGACACCCACACCTTGAAAAAGGCTCAAAAATATAAAAAGGGCTTAAAAACCCCTAAAAAGAACCAAAATAGCTCTCATAGGGGCTAAAACCTCCAAAAGGGGCTAAAACCCCTCAAAGGAGCTTAAAACCCCCAAAGGAGCTAAAGAATTGGGTGAAAGGGGATAAAGCCCCAACTAGGGGCTTAAAACCCTAAAAATATCAAGAAAAAGTATAAATAGAGGGGTGGGGGTCACTCTCAAATCACTTCTCATCTCCCTATCGTTATGCTACCTGTGTGAGTGCCTTGAGACCCTTTGCCTCTCAAGTCATTCACCCTCCCTCTTCTCCATTCCTCCATTGAGCCAAAGCTCCCCATCCATTGAGAGATGCTCCCCTAAGCTAGGGCATGGTGGCCCATTTCAACCAGAGAAGGTATAATCTTTATTTCATGTCATTTTTCTTATAGTTTTCTAATATAGTTTGCTTGCAAGTTTCTTTCTCATACTTTGTTGCAGGTTTCCATTGATGTCTTGCAACTCCTTTGTTTGCTAACAATGTTGTGCAGGGTTTTGGAGCTTGGACCTAACCTTGTCTGCAGGGTTTTATTTCATTTTCATTCCATTCTCACAGGAACCCTACCCTTCCATCCTATAGATGGAAGGGATTTGTTCCTTCCTGTAGCAAGGGAAAAATCCCTACTACAAATTTGGCGACCATACCAAGTCGATCCCATAGGATCCCTGGATTTAATTTCTGGAGTTCAGTTTTTATTTTTCCATAGTTTAGTTTTCTTTCAAATATAGATTAAATATATCTTTTTATGCATTTTAATTCATAAAAAAGCCTCCTTAAGGCCAAACCGATCCTATTCGGCCATAGTACAGGTTACTGTCGGCCGGTCCTAGCTCAGGCTGAAAAACTTTTCCATCTTTCAGACTAGGTCGCTCTTATCGGGCTGAAAGGTGTGACCAGGTCGCTCATTTAGGCCCGAAAGGTGCGACTTCATCCCAGAAATCAGATCACTTTTGTCTGCAGTTTTTGAGCAACCCCCTCCCTTGATTTGGGGAAAATTTGGCGACCCCCTCGCCACATTTCCCCCAAAAAGAGCGATTTGTCTCTCAGATTCAGATTTTTAAAATTATTGGGACTATCAATGTGGCTCAGCCACCTATTTCCATCAATCTGTGTTTATGTCATTTTAGTCTCTGTTTATTTCATTGCAGCCTGTGTAAATCACTGTTAAATCAAATGGTTAATGGTTTGAAGAATCTGATTAAAGCTTGAACAAAATTACTATAGATTAGGTTTTTGTTTTTAATTGGAAATTTATATCTTTCCTAGCCCTTCCTCCTCTACCCAGTCATCACCCTTTGGGGTATTCTAGGATAAGATGAAGGGTGAAGCTCGTATAGTAATAGGCACTTCACCTGTCATTTTTCAAAACCACTAAAAACGGGTGACTTGGAAGGTAGAGGGGGTGGTAGGACTAGGGGGGCTCACAGCATTCGCGTCCTCCTTGTTGACCGACCTTGCACTCGGAGGGTGACCTGAGGAGCTACGGATGGGATTAGTCCCATTGTTTTGAGACCCCAACACCCTTTCCTAGTTGAAGAGAAATACAGGTGTAAGTTAGTCACCTAGTTAGTCTACCTTAGTTTAGATTCAGGTATGGCATGTATTCAAGTTTCTGTTCACAATTTACTGCTATCATAAACAATTTATTCATGTTATAAGTTCTGCAACACAATCTCTATGGACTATTCATAAACCATACAAGAAACCACCAAGTGTAACAGAAATACAAAAGACATGCACATAAACCATATCACATAAAACAACCAAACTCAGTTCATGAGGAGTACTTGGGCCCAGCCTAGAAACTCATTATGAGGAGTACCATGAGAACCCCAAAGTAGATGTCTACTGAGAGGAATTTCCAAGCAAAACGGGTAATGACCCCCATCGATTGACTAGCACTCCCATGAGGAAAAATCCAAGCACTGCATCCTGGAAGTCTTTGTGGCTGAGTGGCCACCTAAAAGCCAATAGGAAGCCATTAAAACCAGGGTCCAAAACATCATTACCGTATTTCACCACTTGATATACCAATCATACACAATTGATGCCCCACGTTCTTCCTCACGCTTGAGAGGTGATCCACCACAATTTGGGTCCTTGAACCAGCACCGTCGAGACCATTTGCGACAACCCTCTACACCATCAGAAGGCCACACAACCTCTGATTCAGACTCAGAATCATACCAATCTGAGCCAGACCTACATACCACACCATCTAGCCCCATGGATGGTGCAAACTCGGATCCATTTTTCGGCTTGGTGATTGGCAGTGGAACCATGTCCATACCCCACACCACCACCACCACCCCTGCTGGTGTCCCTAGCACGGTCATGCAAAATGTCATAAGTCAGCTACCTACACCCATACTGACCAATCAAACTGTCCCACCTGCCATGCCTGGGGGCAGTGTCCCATCCACTCACACTGTCCCACTTGGCATGCCTGGGGGTAGTGGGCCTTCCACCTACACTTCCCTTCTTGTCATACATGGGGGTAGTATCCATTCCACTCACATAGTTCTATTTACCACACCTAGGGGCAGTGGCCTATCCACATCTGTGACACAAGTACCCCTAGTCATGCAAGTGCATCGTGTCCCTACAAACCCCACCGCCATTGCTGCCCCATCACACATCAACGTTGTGTCAAACCTTCCTTTCATGGCATGCCTCAACCTTCCTAACTTAGCTCGGTTAACAAATGGCCCTATCTACCATCAAACCTTTTGGCCTCCGATGCCAACCAAATTGCCCTCAGACATTACCAAATTTAAAGGGAAGGCAGGGGAGTGCCCCGAAAATCATATCATGATGTTTCACCTATGGTGCTCATCAAACAACATCGTAGATGATTTGATCAGACTCATACTATTCCAACGCACCATCACAGGTGCTGCATCCAAGTGGTACATTGAGCTACCACAAGCCAAGTACCCAGATTTTAACTCTTTGGATTTCATGTTCATGTAGTAGTTCCAAATCCCCGTTAGATATGACGAAGGGGTGGAGATATTGCTATCTTGCCACCATAATACTGTGACCCACATAACCGAACACATCCATGAGTGGTGGCAACGCCGTAGTTTGTGCAAGATTCAACTTGGTGACAGAAACTTCATGGATTGGTTCCTAAAAACTTTGCTACCGAACGTCCCCAATCTGAAGAGGAGGCCATCTTGAAAGCCCAGTAGTTTGATCTGATCTACACACAATCTGGATACCTTTACACTGTCATTCCAAATGCTCCCTGCATAGTCACCTCATATCGGGATGCACCGGGGGTATCCCATGCTATAGATGGCATCATAGGTTTTGTCTCCCACCAACTACAACACCATTCGACACCACCTGCAATACCACCACCACCAAGAAACACCCCCAGTGTTTCCTACCAAAACCAAACTCTGGACTATGCAAGAATGATGTCCCAGTCTGGAGCCACAACTTCTTATGCACAACTTGCACCCCCACAATAGGCATTAGCTTGGACAACACAACACTATGCGGGAGAAATGCCCACATTTATGGCAGCTACCCCCACCCAAGTCTACTATGCACCACCGGTGAAAGCCGCTCAAGCCCCTACCCCCACTCTGCCAGCACCTTTAGGACGGGTGTTTGCAAAACAAAATCGTCCTAACCAACCAGCCCCCAATAACCAACAAGGGAAAGCCAAAAATAACTGAGCCCAGAACCAAGGAAACAACCAACTACAGGGAGGCAGTCAACAACTAAACCCTCTCAACAATTCTAGGGAAAATGGCCAGCCCAAAATCCTCAGCAACCAAACACACTTAGATGCAACACTTCATTGCGCACAAATCAGCCATGCAAGTTGTGTGAGGTCTATGGGCACTATACACACGAATTCCCCTTCATGGGTTGCACCAAGCAAGCCATTTACAATGAGGTTTAGCATGCTACCATTACGACAACCCAAGCTCAACCCAACCCAACACCACGAGGGCCCCCACCCATGGTCCTCCAAAACCCATTACTAATCCAAGGACTGGTAGCAACTACACCCACTCCCTATCCCAATCCCAATGCCCCGGGGGCACCTTCGATAGCAGAAACAGGTGTTCACCACCTGCTAGCCACGACAACTGAAGAGGTCAATTTACAGACCAGATGAAATCAGTACGGTGCTAACACCAAACCTGATGACACATGAGCGAAATCTACATCCAAAACAACCAATGCACCTCTTCATCTACCCCCTTTTCCTCCATGCCCCCCCATACGGTGGGTTTCCAACAACATCATGGATAGAGTTGCTATAAGCTACAACATCGTGGATGATTTGGCCCAAATACCTACGTCCATGTCCACTCTTGAGGTACTCAAAACTTTCCCAACACAGCGGAAAGCTATACTAGCTACCCTCGGTGCCATAGACCCCTATAACTCCAAGTTGATCACATTCAACACAGAGAATGGATAACCGTGGATGCCATCAACCGTTTCCTTCCAAATCCTGGTTTCCATCTGGAATTTGGTCATGCATCGGTGTATAGTGGACGATGGGGCATCGACGTGTGTTATGTCTACCTTAGTCTACCAGAATCTTGGGTCCCCAATTTTGCAACCATCCTCCACTACTCTACGGGCTTATGATGGCCACCCCACTAAATCACAAGGAATCCTCCCTCATGTCCCCATCACATTAGTCGAGAAAATAGTACTGATTGACATAGCGGTTTTCAATGCTCAGTTGAACTATAACCTTCTCCTCAGAAGAAGTTATATGTACGACATGAGAGCCATAGCATCAACTATTTTCCATCTCATGATGTTCCCCCACGAAGGGAAAATCGTGATGGTTGACCAAGTGACTTATCATGATCCACAAGGGTTAACTGCACCAACTAATGTTATCCCTACGATCAACACCATTGATCCACAAGGGCTAACCGCACCCGCTAATGTTATCCCTATGGTCAACACCATGGTTGACAACATACTAGCCTCCCCATTGTTGAATGTGGGACTTGGGTTATTTTTCGATACTACAATGATGACTGCTTTCCCCTTAGTGTCACCACCACTGACACCAAATGATATGTAGATTTGTGCATGCTCTCATCTAGCACTACTGCACCCAAACAAAAACCACAGTTGTAGCCCCAACCGCAACCACAACACCGTCCGCAGCCACAACATCATCCGCAACCACAGCATTACGTGCAACTGCAACCACAACCTCACCCCCACATGCAAACATCAGGGAGTTATCTGGGCTCCTCTCCATTCCACACAATTCCCTTCCTCTTTCCAATCTAGGTGTCATGAGTAAGCCAGTAATGGCTACTTTAAACTTACCCAATTTCACATTGGGGATTCTTGTGTGGTACCTCGATCCACTGACCCAACCCCTAATTTCCCAGGTAGTCTTAACCCCCATGCAACCCATTGTGGTCGAATCTCTTCCTCCACCCAGCCCGTAAAAACCAACCACCGCACCCACACCGCCCCACCCAAAAAGGGCCAAGGGAAAAAACATGAAAGCTACCGCTGAACCTCGATAGATCCTACCTTGTGCCATCTATGAAGAACAGGGCCATCCAACTCAAAAATTCCCTAATATTCCCATAATCCGTGTGCATTTGGATGCCATGGATACAACGGAAAACCTCCCCGTGGTTGAACTCCCAAGAAGGCCAATAGTGAGAAACAAGTCATCGAGAACGAACCATGTTTGCACCCTCTATGGATTGTATGGATACTATTCTCACCACTTCCAGGACTTGTCTGAGTTTTGAATGGCTCTAGCCAACCTTCGACTACATTCCCTTGAATCTGAGATCATTCTGATCGAAGAAGTCCATCCCCCACCTCCTTCTTTAGACACCATGTCCATTTACATGATTTCCAGTTCTACAGACCCTCTTGTCTCCACCATCATCGACGGTCCATTAGACCTATCTCTTTATTGCTTCTTCAACGATGAGGAGATACTTGAAGCCTTAACTGCCATGAAATTCCCATGGGATGATATGCACCATCGCTAGTTCTTCCTCCCCGAAGAGCTTGTGTCGTAGTCTGACGATTTTTCTGTGGAAACCAAAGATTTCATTCATGGGAAAGTCGACTGGTTCAAAAATCCCATTTCAACACTAGACGCCTTCGAAGAAGGGAACATGGCCAACATCTTGCCAACCATCAAAATCAACATCTCAACCAATCCTAAGATTGTTGAAGACATCATGCTAGGGGCATCTTGCTCCTCGAACGAAGTCACTTCTTACAAAGCGCTCTTCTAAGAATTCCGCAACATCTTTGCCTGGTCCTTCACTGAAATGCCTGGGTTGGATCCATCCATTATGGAACACCACATCAACACATGGCCAGATGTGGCTCCCATGCACCAAAAGCAATGGCCCATCCATCCCTCCAAAGTTGTCGCGGTCAAAGCTAAAATTGAGAAGCTACGCATAGCCGGCTTCATTTACCCCATTGCATACACCACTTGGGTTTCAAATCCTATTCCTGTGAATAAAAAACAGGGTACCATCCGCGTTTGCACAGGATTCCATAATATAAATGGGGCATGTCCCAAAGACAACTTCCCAACACCCTCCATCGATCATTTTATCGATGCATGCGCCGGACATGAGGTCTTTTCCTTCATGGACGGGTTTTCCGAATATAACCAAATCCAGATCAGGAAAGAAGATCGTTACAAGAATGAATTCATAACCCCGTGGGGCACATTCGCCTATAGAGTAATGCCCTTTGGTATGAAGAATGCTGGAGCCACCTTCCAGCATGCCATGACACATTGTTTCCGTGACCTCATCCACATCAGGTTGGTTTATCTTGACAACCTCATTGCACAGTCACAGAAGCAAGCACAACACATAGACGACTTGCAGCAAGCCTTCCTACGATGTTGCAAGTACAAAATCCCCTTGAACCCTTTCAAGTGTGTTTTATGTGTCCCAACAGGCCATCTCCTAGGGTTCATCGTGTCACACAAAGGAATGACCACTGATCCCCTGAAAGTCCAAACCACTTTCCCTCTAGCGTCACCTCTTTAAGTGATGGTAGTTCAGCTTGTAATATAGTCTTGTCCCTTTTTGTTTTACACATTTTTTTTAAAGTGAGTCTTATGTATTGTTTCCCTTCATTACTCCATATGTATCCTACCTCAGATCGGTACATTGGATTTGCTGACGGAGCAAGCAGATGGTCTCCAAACCTCGCCTCGGCTGCAAGGGTCATCTACTCCCCATCACAAGAGTTGATCCATATCGATGGAATATGCATGGGCAGTGCGACCAACAACCAGGATGAATATTATGGTGTCAATGGCCTCTTGGCCATCGCTCTCCAGTTAGTCATTCTCCATCTCAATGTCTTCTTAGACTCCCAGCTGCTTGTCTCCCAGTTGAACAACTACTATCAGGTACATGATCCCAGCCTCTTTAGAAAATTCCTGTGCATTAAATAGATGATTAGAACATTTGAATCCATCACATCCACACATGTACCTAGAAAACTCAATAGTGTAGCAGATCAAATGGCTAATGACATTCTAAATTGGCACATTCATAATCGCATATAGGAAACATACAAACACAACATCATGCAGAATCATATATAAAACACACACACACGTGTAAAAATACATCACATAGGCATTGCATTTCACATCATCATAAAAATACTCACATATAAAACCATAAAAAGCGCATCCATGTGCGTCAAAAAATATATAAATAGATAAGTCGCATGTCCAAAATATGTTCAGTACAAAATGAGAAGCCACATATGCTTTCTCAGCTGGATATACATAGCGATGCAAAAAATCCTAAGTGCACCAACGCACTAGGGGAAGCCCCACTAGCTGCTAGTCTGACTCAGACTCCTCCTCATAATCTGAATCAGTATCATCATCATCTTCTTCCTCAGAAGACTCATTGTCCTCTGTAGTAAGATCCCCTCACGCTGCCCGACGAAAGTAATAATAGGCTATGACCATTCTCCTCATCACAGACGTCCACTCCGGAGGCACACTATGAATGGCAATGATCAGCTCATTGTCTAAATGTTTCCATCCATCATCAGAGATCCCCTCAGCTAACCACTCCAAGTACGAAAAAATAGTCTCTGCCTCCCGTTGCTGCCTGCTAGGGTTCCCCGTAGGGACCACCACCTCTGCAATAGAGACCACCCGCCTCTGATACCTAAGCAGTGGGTAGGGAAGAACATATGCATACACAAATTAAGACACTATTAATCTATACATATAATAATCAACCAACTCAACTACACTATGTATAAAAATGAAGACAAAAAAAACACACATACATACCAGCTGGTCCCCATACCTGACCGAGAGTTGGGGGCATCTCAGGGTCCCCATGATAGTCCATACCTACATAAGGGTACTCCTTAATAATCATTGGGATCTTCTGCCACTACTCAAGCAACTCCTTGGTGAAGAAGTGGCCCACTCTACCGCCACCCTCTCGTACCATCATCTGGCACCACCTGCGCATCTGTGGCTCCTGCGGACCACCATCCCGCACTGCCCAGTGCGGACGCAGAGTAGGTACTTTCTCAAAAAATAAAATACATAAGAAGGACCCAAAAAAAAAGTCTCCCCCATATTCCCTCACATTGTTCAGCTGATGCTGAACAACCAGAAGGTACATCTAGTCCCATCCATAGTAAGTGCCCCCCATGGCACGCTCTACTATCTGTAGCTTCCCTCTAGATATCTTATGACTCCCCATGGACCCCAAGATACGCAGCAGCATAGTAGCAATAGCCCGTGTCAGCACATCCTTAATGTCACACATCAGAATGTGCGAACCATGCACGTATGCAGTCGCGTAACAGTGCCTCTCACATAGCTCCTCAAGTGTCTCCCCATGAGACAACACTGGTGCCAAGCCGCCAACAACTCCCAACATAGGGAGTCTAGTAAAAAATTATACATCCAACAGCGTGATCTCAACATGCTGTCCCTGGATTAAGAAGGCCTCCTCCCCAATATCCCAAAATCTCACCAAAGTCTGCAGCAACAGATGCAAGCTCTTCATGAGGGGTATCCGCATGAACTTCAGTAACCCACAATGGGCCAGTGTAGCACGTACATTCTCATCCCAGAATTCCTCCTCCCAGAGGTCTTTACAGTCTCTCTCATGCCACTTTGCCTCAGGCACCCTGCATAAGCAAAATACAGCTGTCAGCCACAGCTCTCAGCAAAAAAGCCACCCAGGGACCAAGTCGCACTTGTCTGGCCAAAAATAGCAACTAGGTCACTCAAAAATGCCTCACACGTGTGACCAAATCTCTCTTTTACCCTTGAAAGGTGCGACCTGGATCGTAGATACCCTAACAGGCTCATAGAGGACCCCCGTGTGAGCAAAATCAAAATGTAAACCATTGAAAAGGATAGAATTTGCAAGAGCTCTTACATGAAAGTCACAGAACTCAAAACCACCGGTCGAAACAGGAGAAATCAACAAAATAAATCTAGGGCCCACCTCTCCAAATCTGCAGTGAATAGTGACAATGACACCTCACAAAGTGGTCCCCACCCATATATAGGCCCCATTTGACCTATTTTCTCCCTTTCAACACAATAGGGCCATACGGAGTCCATTGAAGACATCATTCACACCACTGGTTTCAGAATTCTATCCTCTATCTTCTAATGAGACCACCTTCTCATGATTAACAAGTAATTTTTGGGACCACTTCCCAGAAGTTACCTCAGTTTACGAGCCACATCATGGTGATACAAGTGTCTTCAGACCTATACTTGCATCACACTTGCCTACCGCCACTCATGCGGGTTCTCGGGCCACCTCCTGGAAGGCACGTCATTTCATTTTCAACATATAGCTGTCTAATCCGCCCACCGCACATTACGCGGGTTTCTGGGCCACCGCCCGAAGGACGGATCATTTTTTTCGCATGCATTTTCCATATAATTGCCTCCGGACTTGCACTCACATCACATGTAGTCAATTCCACCCACCACAACTCACACACAACTCTCCTAGCCTTTGTTCGAGAGCCACATCGGTTTGCGTGCCTTTGCCACACCGACTCGTGTGTCTCTACCTCAATCTATCCTGTGCATGTATTGGTATGTTTAAGAGCCACCTGCTCCATCCATATTGCATGGATGACCTTTGGACCACTGTCCACTGTCACGACATAGGGGCACCATCAGTGCCTCCTCGATCAGTTGACCACATTAGAGTTTCTTTTAACCTCTTTTCTCACTCCTAAAAGAATGAAAAGATTACCGAGCACAACTACCTCCTTTCCCGCTCTCTAAAGTATAGGAAAGGGTGTCTACATCATCTCCTTTATCTCCTTTTGTGGACTATGTAGACCATCAAATGAAAAGGACCACCTTGGCACAATCAAGCCAAGACCGTTACCCTCTACATCCTTTTATGCTTTTTGATGCAGAGGGGCCTAACTCTATGAAAAATCTCACCATGGGTTTTCGTTAAGCTCTTTTCCAGCCTTCTCATCAAGAAAATATTGCCGAGTAAACTTGGTTTCGTTCATGCTCGTAAAAGTGTCTGAATGACCGTCCAGTCAGTACAGGTTTAACCTTTTCTAGCCTGATTGGACTACCAATGGTAAAGAAGTCTCCCATCCCCTAAAGGATGGGCGAGCTCTCTTATGTATACTTTTATCCTTTTTTCGAGAACAAGAGACTAGCAACGAAAAAGATCCCCCACTAGAGTCTTCTTCATGCTTTCAGACTCTCTAAAATTGAAAGAAACATTGAGCATTTACTTTCTTGGGCTCGCCAAAAATCCATGAGATCGTACCACAATGGTGTCTCTAGACACCACCCCACAGATAAGAGTTTGGAAGAATTCCCACTTTGGTTCACCTTTGCTCACATTACTCTGTAATGTGTTTTCCTTGGATCCCATCAATACCAAAATTCTACCTCCTCCAATTATTTCCCATCTGAAGTTACATCCTCGACATTACAGATATGATCCCTTTCCCATGAGTCAGTTTCATTTGCTGTCTGGTCCACCCTGCCATCATACTCTGAACAAAGGAATTTTGAGTCCACTACACTCCCTCAGCCCCTGTTTAATTCCTCCCCCTCTCCCCCCCATCTAGTTGGTCAGTCCTCAAATTGTCTCACATCTTTCAGTTATCTCCCTCGTGCTTCTGGTCAAGGAAACACCATTGCCTTAGCCAGTTGCAGGTCTCCCTCTATTGATGATAACACACATATTCTAGAGGATATACCCAGAGGTCCTTGTATCCTGGTTTCATTAACCTCATTGATGAGTTCCTTGGACCACTTGAGAGGAGTCCTTAGTGCCTCTTGGGATGGTTGTTTCTCACGTGCTCGACTCTAGCTACATCATCACACTGTTGAGATTCATATAGGGTATTGGTCCATGTAGTATTTGGTTGAAGACCCTGGATGTCACCTGACTCTAGCACATTGATGAGTCTATTCGAGGGACCTAAACAGGTTCATGTCCCTTGTGATTTCTGGGTTGCGTTGGAGACAGTGTTCAGAATCCCCAGCAGTGCTTCTATATATATTTGTGATTGATGCAACATATTTGTACCTCAAGAGACTTTGACTCTCTGTCAGTGGGTCCCTACAACTATGTACCATTTTAGATCTAGCAGGATGTCAGTCATGAAGATATAGAATTCCATGAGAATTCCATGGGTCCAATGTAGCACTTCTTCAGATCAATATTGTATTTAGGTTCTTCTTGAGGCAACCACTATGTATCATTAGTTGTACATGATCAACTCTTTCATTATAGATCTTAGATCACATTATTCTTTTGACATCATTACGAGCGTAAGGATGCCTGCCTTGTCCATATACAGGTCACACATTATTTGTATCTCACCCATTGATGGGAAGCATATTAATACAAAAACCAGAAGCCACCATGCCCCAGCCCAGGAAGCACCACCTCTCCCCAGAAAATCCTATGATGTCCGTTGGCCATACGATGAGCTCCTGCCCTCACACATCAGGGGGCAATCTGTCAACCCAAAAAATCCCTCAATGCGTTCTACATGACCTACATCATGTAAGGACATCCATGCACGACCCTCATTTGACCCCCACACCTTCAAAAAGGCTCAAAAATATAAAAAATGGCTAAAAAAACCCTAAAAAGAGCCAAAATAGCTCTCATAGGGGCTAAAACCTCCAAAAAGGGGATAAAACCCCTCGAAGGAGCTTAAAACCCCCAAAGGAGCTAAATAATTGTGTGAAAGGGGCTAAAAGCCCAAAAATGGGGCTAAAGCCCCAACCAAGGGATTAAAACCCTAAAAATCTCAAGAAAAAGTATAAATAGACGGGTGGGGGTCACTCTCAAATCACTTCTCATCTCCCTATCGTTATGTTGCCTGTGTGAGTGTCNTCTCCTCCATTCCTCCATTGAGCCAAAGCTCCCCATCCATTGAGAGGTGCTCCCCCAAGCTAGGGCATGGTGGCCCATTTCAACTAGAGAAGGTATAATCTTTATTTCATGCCATTTTTCTTATAGTTTTCTAATATAGTTTGCTTGCAAGTTGCTTTCTCATACTTTGTTGCAAGTTTCCATTGATGTCTTGCAGCTCTTTTGTTTGCTAACTATGCTATGCATGGTTTTGGAGCATGGCCCTAACCTTGTCTGTAGGGTTTTATTTAGTTTTCATTCCATTCTCACAGGAACCCTACCCTTTCGTCCTATAGACGGAAGGGAGCTATTCCTACCTATATCAAGGGCGAAAGCCCTACTACAGGTCCCTTTGGCCCTTTTTTTCTCCTACTATTGGCTTTGTTCCACATCGTGCTTGTTGGTATTTTTGGAAAGTCCTTGGCTTATTTTAAAAGATGGCTTGAACCCACTTCTCCTTTGGATTCGCTTTTCATGTTGGATGAACCTCTTACTTTCCTTAGCTTTTCTCATAGAAATGCATTTCCATCCTAATGGCTTCCTCAAGAATTGGTAGATTAAAAAAATCAATCCTATCTCCAAAATTTTGAGGTAGACTTCCAAGGAAGCATTGGATTTTTACTCTTTCATGTTTGGTGCAATCCACATACCTCAATAATTCAAAGAACTTGTGGACATATTATTCGATAAAATTTTGTTCCAAATTTAGTTCATTGAACTCTTTCCTCTTGTTATCATAATACAAAGAAGAAATGTATTCTTCCTTGAAATACTTTTTAAATCGATCCCAGCTGATCCTTCTCTCCTTGATTCATTTTACTTGCATAAGGTTCTCCCGCCAAATTGAAGCTCGATCATTTAGATTATAAATAGAAATTCTGGCCTTTTCATTTCCGAATTATTCATGAATCCTAAAATATTTCTTCATCCCAAAAATCCATTCCTCTTCCTCCTTACCTATCCTACTTTCTCCATCAAATGTGGGGGGCCTTACCTTCCTAAATTCTTCGTGTGGAATATTTTTAAAATGCCTTCTTCTTTCAAATATACTAGAAGTATGCTTTGGGATAATTTGATAACCTATGGAGTCACAAAACCTACTAGAACAATATATTTACAAATATACATTACATTCCCTTCTCGAGGAACCATTTCTTGGACTCAACGTCCTCTTCCCAGAGCGGCCTCTAGAGCATATCTTTAGATTTTCTCCTTCTTGACCACATTGCTTAGATTGGACCCAAGGTTTATCCTCTATTTCATATCAATGAGTCTTTTTAAAATAACATCATTGATTTGGTTATGTTCTACCAGAGTTTTCATCAATATTTCATTGAAACTTATCATGGTCTCAACCAAATTCTGAGGGGTAATTTGCTGTCTTCTCCCATTTGACTCAGTCTCAGCATTGTTCTATCACATATTTTCTCCTAATATATCTTCATCATGTTCATAAGGGTCCTAAGCATCATTCATTGTTACAATTTTCGTGTGGAGACTCTTTTCCTCTGCTTGTTTCCCTTTGCTACCACTGTTTAAAGATTATCAAATGCAAACACTGTGGATCATAGAGATATTTATTAGATATATTAGTAATATATGAAATGAAAGACAAAAAAACATATTTTGAATAGAATCAATCTCATGGAATTATTCACATAGTTCTCATTTCCTCCGTTACATTTATGCATTTCTGAAAACTGTCTTTAATTGACAATTTTTGTCAAAACAAGGTCACAAGAACTTTTCTGCTCAAATATCGAGGCCATATGAATCCCTCCTTCAGATTATGATTGTGCACCACTGTTCCCCACTAGATAAAATTTCCATTGTCTATCTTCAGTTCTCATTCCGATCTCGAATATGGAATTTACATTCTTAAAAAATGTCAATTTTCCCAATTTTGCACTTTTTCCACAGTTGCAATTAGCCTCAGAGGCTAACTTCGACTCCTTGTAGACGTAAACCTAGAAAGAACTAAAATCATGTTTATACTATGTGAAGTTATTTCATATGATAGGGATAACTCAGAAACCTTCATATATCTATTTTGATGCACCAATCAACTGTTATAAAATTCTTGGTTTGACTACTTTTAATTTTTTCAGTTTTTCCCAAATTTCAATTTTTTACTAAAATTGGCTATTTCCTAAACCAAGTGTTTTTGGAAAAAAAAATTGTCTAACAAAAGTTGTTTGTTTAGTGAGTAGATAAATGTCAAGTTTATAAATTTTATTGTTTTCTACATCTAGAGTCATTTTTACCTCCCTCGAGCTTTTCTAAATCCCCAAAAAGTGCTTCGGAATAGTGCATTTTGGCCTTCTTTCCCACCTCGGTTTCACACCCTTTGGAATTTGGGTCCAATATTCCATATTTGAATTTTTTCTTGGTTTATGACTGCACCATAACAATTTTGGCCTAAATCAATCTCCCATTGGGCCTTGGGACACTTATTTGTAAAACTCACTAATTCGAAATTTCGGTTAAAGCAGAGAAAGGAGGGCTTAGGCCTCTCATCGATGATTTTGTGACCTTTATTAATGGAATCCAAAAACCTCATGTATCCTCTGATTCCAATTTAAACTTCTCCTGCTATGGAAAAATCAAAATGGGCCTCTATACTTCTTTTTTATCCCCCGACCCTGATGTGTCAAACCTGACTTTTTCCAATCCTTTCTGACTTTTTTGATCAGAAATCAAAATGCAAAACCGATCTAAAATGATCCTTTCCCAACTTTTTGATTACGATTTCTATCTTCCATATGTCTGGAGTCAGAAGTCGGAAGTGATAAAAAACTCGTCCACAAAGTCTTCCCAACCTCCGAACTCCAACTACTATATTTAGTATGCTGGGAATCAAAAGTCAGAACTTCATAAAAGTTTCCATACAAGACTACCTCAGCTTCCCATATTTGACTACTACCTTCCATACATTGAGAGTCAAAAGCCAGAACTATCGAACGACTTACAAATAAGACTACTTTGACTTTCTAACACCATTGAATACTGTATGTATGTCGGGATTGATAAGTTGACAGCAACATGCCGATCCATCCACATAAAAATTGTTGATTTTGATGTCAATACGTCGGCATCAATATTTCGTTCGTATCTAAATAGTAATAATACGAACCTCCCAAAATTTTGATTCTGATGTCATAAGTTGGCACTATGCCCATGTTACTGCCAACTTCTCATGTTGAGATCTTTCATGTCCGAAGTTTCTTTTTGATGAAATGGGAATCGTTGGAAAGATATCGACAATATCTATGCAATGTTGTGACCCTATGCAACATATGAATACTTTGACTTTTGGTCATGATTTAACCCACAATTTCACTAAACATTTATCATCACTTCTTATAAAATTTTGATTTCCTGCCTATAGGTGTGGATTCCATCCCAACCAGCCCAAATTCTAGTACCTTTAGATCTCATACCACATTGTAACTTCCCCTCCCATCAATCTGATCTGCAAAGAGAGCATGAACAATATGTAGGGTGATAAATTAAGCCCCATGACCATACTACAAATTTGGCAAGTATTTAAATGCGTGCAATGCATAATTAAAATACATAGCATAATTAAACTCTATCAATGCACACATAACATGAAAACACCAACATTTATATCACATGCATAATAATGAAACAATCACACACAAAATTAATCTCATTCTCATGCTATGCACATGCCTCCTACTAAATATTCAAGCTAACCATTTCATTCAAATTGACATGAATAAATAAACATCCTTAACACATAAATTGAGCTTAATTAAAAACACAGTAAACACTTATATTTTAACTTAAGGTGTCCAAGCAACTGGTTATGGAAGAGCAAGGTTCCACCCAACTGTAGGTCTCTATCTAGCCTATATTCGTTTAGTTGAGAGACCACCCCCGAGCTGGGCTATGTATCCATTAAGGAGGAACTACTTAGGCTCAATTACATAATAAGGACAAATAATCATGTTAATCCAACAAATAGTTGGGTTTTTCAAGCAAGTAGAGGCGGGGAAAAAGATATCTAAGCCAATGAGCTCAACCATTTATTTAGTGATATCTAAAGGCTAAAAAAAAGAGAATAAATGTAGGGATTTATGGGGGTCATAACTTTTGACTCGGTTATCCGTTTGGGCTCAAATTTAATAGGAAGTTGTGTTTTGAAGTGTTCAATGCAATGGCCAATAAGATACTTTTGATTATAGTTTTTACTAACACTTTTCTAAGGCCAAATTTCTTCATATAAGGCATCAAATTTAGGTTTTTGTGTTTTATAGGATTTTTTTTTTAATTTGTAATTAGTAGTTATTTCTCAGTTTATAAAACTAATTAGAAAAGAGAGATGACAACTAGTGTCTCTGTATTTATCTCATATTTAGTGTTTAGTTTCATAGCCATGTGAGAATTTTCGAAAATTAGCAATTTTCGAAAATCTCAGATTTCAAAAATATCATATAGTAGTTATAAAGGGTTGGACCTTCATTGTAATAGTTAGGATGGATAATGAATAAAAATATATTTATTTTTTCCACTCTCATGTGTTTGCATGTTTTTTAGATCTTGTGAATCGAAATAAAGCTTATTGGTTGCATCATCTGGTATCAGAGCAGGAAGATGACTGGGAGAGGAAGAGGAAGAGTAGGTCTTGCTCATATGTGTAGAGATATGCAAAACCTCCAAATGAAAGTAGAATATATTACAACATGTTGGATAATCAAACGATAATACAAAGATAAGCATTTGATGAGGAGATAGACCAAGGGGGTGCATATCAACATACAGAACATGAAGAAGAAGAAGTAGAGAAGATAACTTCTGAAGAAAGGATGATTAGGGATCTATAAGGGAGAAATGATGGGATTAAAATGGAAGTTTCAGACTATGTGGGGAGTCTTAAACGAGAGGATTTAATACACTAGTACAAAATGAGAAATTAATGACTAAAATCCGACTATAAATGACTATTTTTGAGTCGACAACTAATAGTAGCTAATTTCCACTATCTTATAGCTTGGCTAACTTGGCCATATTTCACTTAGTCATTAATAGCTTGACTTATTAGTCATAGATAATCAATGATTTGGTCATTGATTTAGTCAATGATTTATTCATTGATTTAGTCATTGATTGTAGCAATTAATGACCAAATATACAAATAAATAAACTACTATATGATAACATATTAATGACTAATCTAAATATGACTAAACGTTAGTCGCACTATAAGATACGGGAAATTAGCTACTAATAGTTGTATATATGTGAATTTAGTCATTTTTGTAGTCACAAATTTATGATAGGGCATGGAGGAATTGAACCACCAACCTTCTGCCTATAATTAGGTAGGTGATCTACCATCGAGCTAGCACCCTTCAAGAATTTTTTATTTCTTGATAATGATGACATTCAAACAAATTTTGCATCATTCAAGCATACAAAGTAATGATTATCAAGTTACTATAGATCCATATTGGCTTACCCTGTACTAGTCCTTCAAGTCATTTTTGCACTTAATAAATGCATTTGAAAGACTTGAAGGACTAGTACAAGGTAATCCATTATGTATCTATAGTAACTTGATAATCATTATTTTGTATGTTAATTCATCCCATTCTACACAAACAAATATTTTCAATGATAACCAATCCAAGCATTAGTGTGTTCGAAAGTCCAATCCCCCCCTTGAGTAAACAATTTAATTGCATTGTTATAGCTACTCTCCATGCAATGATCAAGTTTTTAAATTTCCAAGTTGTCCCTAACAATGTATTTCAACCAAAATCCAACATATACAAAAATTATATAAGAATACTCACATAAAATATTGGCATGTTTTTGTTATTTGAGTGCCACTCTAAGTAATATTTCTTAAAATCAAATGATACTAATAGAACTATTTTCAAATCCAACATATATAACAAAAAAATGTAGAAGAAATACTTCAAAGAAGACAACGCGGAGATATTGGAATGCTTGTAATATTCCAGTGCCACTATAAGCAATATTTGTTACAATGAAAGGATATGAATAAGATTGATTTCATCTCACAACCAAAAAAAATTTCATAAGATCATAACCATCAATGTTATGAAGTTTTTGTGGGGAGTGATTTTCCCATATAAATGGACTGATGTCACAATGATCTATAGTAAGAAAGGTAAGTACATCCAAGTTCAATAGATTTCATTCCCAAAAATGTGTTGAATTAACCCCACAACCATTTCCCACCCAAAGTTATGTTGGAAACGGAAATGCACCATTCACAAGGAAAACACAGGATTGTATTTTATGCCTAAAACATTTTGCAATAATGTGTTGGTTGGTTGAAGCATTTCTTCAAACACTTTGACTGGTTGCATGGGAGGCTACATTCTTAATCAATACAGGCAAAGTTTCTTCCTCCATGAGATCACTTGCTTGTTGGGTTGTATTGTAGGTATTATGTGCTACGCTTTCTCCCCATGAAATCAATTTCTTAATGGTTTACTGCAGAAATTATGGCAATGATTTTACCCCATGAAAATATATTTCTCGTACAAGAAAACACACGGTCATTAATGCCCAAGAAAAAAACTTCTGAATGAATTTCCTCGAGCAAGAAAAGACATGAACTAGGCATATTCCTGGCCTAATATGAACCTAAAACTTGTTATGAAACAATTTTCCAAAGTAATGCAACAAAAATTATCATATTCTTTTATACAAATCAAATCAAATTTTCAAAGTGATACAACAAACACTTATTATGTTCCATTACCAATTGGTTTACTAATGCGAAACTAAAATCAATTATCTCATATTTTACTAATTGAAATGCTAATATAAGGCAAAAAATTCTCAATTCTTCTACATAACCAAAATGCTAATTGAAGCTAACAAAAATTACCTTATTCCTCTTCAAAATCAAATGGCCCAAATAGAATCAACAACTAGTTCAAGGGACTTGGCATTGTATAACAATTCAAATAGATTTTACCAAACATTCAAGAATTCATTGAATACTTAAAATCTAGGTGCCAAATGAAATGATCAAACCTCTTCTTAAACAAAAATCTGAAAACAATTAATAAACAATTAATAAACAGAGCTGTACAAAGTCTTGATCACACCATTTCCAATAGATCATTTTTTATTCAAGCACACAGCTAGATAACATTCCATGCATATCCCTTGATTTGGATTAGCCCATGCAGAAAATAAACAAACTACACAAATAATATACACTATGTCTATGTAATTCAAACAAGGTTGGGCATAATGATAACCATATAGAATTCAATTCATAGTAACAAAAGATTCTAGGACAAGGAATACACCTATCTAAACTGATGTTACAAGGAGATACTTTCAACTGTTTTCCAACTACTTCATATTGCACATATGGTAGGATAGGTTGGAAATGGCTCATGTTCAATTAACAAACACAGTTGAGAGGATGAAGCATTGGGCAGATTGTGACCATTGGGAGGTAAAATTATAAGTGGGTGACAAGTTATTACTTAAGTTGGGGAGAAAAATTTCAGTGGTATGACCTACACTTTGCTGCAACATTTTAAGGGGCCATTTAAGGTACTTGAGAATATTGGTAATGTCACTTTATGATTGGAGTTACCAGAGTGCATGAGGCACATCATCTAGTTTTCCACTTTAGTTAGTTGAATCCATGTAGAGTTGACTAAGGTGATCCTGAGAGTGTTGCACTAACCCATGCTCCCATGATGATTGTATATAGGGTAGAGTTAAAGGTGGATAAGATACTTGCACATAAGGCAACCAAATTTGGAAAAAATGAAAGCAGGAGTACTTTGTAAGCAAGAAGGATATACCCAAAGAGGAAACAAGTTGGGAAAGGAGGGATGCATTATAGCAGTATGAGCACAAAATATGAGAGTTTTAGATATAGAGCCTTCAGACACTTTAACAAGTGATAGCTAGTGAACATTGTTGGGGAAACAACAAGTCTGGTAGGTCCAGATGTTTGTATGTTTATTGTATCAATGTGAAACATTCAATCATCTTTGTAATTTTATCTCTGGACAACCTGCCTTAGATATAGCCACAACTAGACTGATACTAAGAATTATTAGAACCAATGGAACTCCATAAGTGTACGACAGGCAAAGTAATAAAGATAGGAAAAAAAAACACAACGAAGGTAAGATTTGAGAACATAAAAATGTTGTATACTAGTTTTGTTGTATTTGGACACACAGGTGCTATAAGCAATATCAATTAGAAGATAACCAATTAGCTAATTTTCCTTTATTATCCCTTGACTCTTTTACAAGGAAAGTTGAAGAGAATGAAACAAACCTGTTCTCCCATAATTTAGCCTCCATGCAAACCCGAAATTCCTCAATCTTCTTGATGGCCTTCAAAGTATTTTGATCATTTCTATCATATCTCTTAGGCTTGTTTCTTCTTCTCTCAAAATCGAACATTGTGTCATGTTTGTTTCAAAGCAATGGTATTAACTGAAAATTTTTCATGTCTAATAAATCCATCAAATTAACTCCATCCAAATCCAAACATGGCCTTAAGAATTTGGTATGACACAAAAAATGAAATGATTTTCCTTGCTTTCTTCAAAATTGTTAAAAAAATTTACTATTGTTGCAAAAATTGACTATTCTCAAAGTTTGTTCTAGTAACTATCTAAGTGAAAAGAGATAGATCCAAATAAGTAATCATCTGTACTACAAGTTTGGATGAAAATTGTGGCACAACATGGGAAAACATGTCAACATGTGTCATGGGCACACAAAAGATACCATAGTAAGTTCTTTTCCATGTAGCTTTATGTATGCTGTAGACCACTTCACCTTTCGAGGGTTACGTTTCATTTTGAAATTCTTATGAAATTTGGAACGACAAAACCAGAATACCAGAAAATGAGAAAAAAGAAGTTAGGAGATAGCACTATCATTTTAGCAGGCTAGGAAGAAACTAAAAAAATTGCAAGATATGGCCTTTTTGGACAGCTCAAATTCAATGTAAAATGTTATATGATTGAAAGATATACTAATTCTATAGAGAAATAGTTAAATTGTTATCATCAACTTAAAGAATTTATGCATTGCACTATGAATCATGATACAATCATATGTATCAAATTACAAAACTGATAAACACTTGAAGGTGTTTTATTCCAGTTAGATTTGTTGGAGTTAATAACATTCAAATAATAATACTAGGAGTCTGTTGAGGCATGCCTTCGACCCCACCCAAAAAAAATATTTTGGGGGCCACCATACATTATATTATATATACTAAATCATACATTTTGTTATGTTTTTCTGTGGTAAAATATGGTTCTCAGGTTTGTAACATATTTGGCATGCCCTTGTCATGTGCTATTATTTCTTGATAAAAGAATAATTAGAACTTAAAAGTAAAACAAAAAAGAGGAAAGGGCCATGTATCCTTGCTTGTCACTAAACTACTAACGTATGAAAGAAAATGAATACTACAAAAGGGGGGTTCCTCATTCCAAAAGGTGGAGATACATCAAATAAAGAAATATCTTGCTCGAGAGAAGGGATAATTAGGCCTAAAGGGAACTAGGAGAAGAATGTTTAGAATGTGTTCATTGTGTTGTCATTGATGTCAAATGGGGCATAGATGTACCAAGATATTCTTTGAATGATTGAATAGATGAATCAATAAATGATTGTGGAGAATATGCCAAACTTGAAGGATCAAATCCCTTGGTATAAAGAACCTATGAACATGGCTTATAGAGGATCTACAGATAGAGGCATTGCGAATAATGTGATGGTGACAAAAAAGTGAAAGAAGTATGAAATTATGAATTGTACAACCACGAGAATGATTGGTTGTGTTTAAATAGACAGAGACTGTTGGAGAGTATTGAGGTCTATGAGATATGATCCCCTGGTGATATCCATTGAAACCCAAATCATCTGTTTTAGAACAGATAAATCTTTGACTCAGTAAGTATAACTGTGTTAGTGGGACAAGATAAAAGATAGAATTTTTTGTTTAAATGGAAGTCAATGTTTGTTGCAAACAATATGTCAATGACCACATAGTCAAAATTATAACTCAGCCATCAAGAATCATGAAGCGGTTTGAAGAGCCATAGGTTGGCCATCTACAGAATTTGTGGGAGAGACACAAATATTAAGAGTCTCAAATTGCATTTCCTATATTATAAACTATATCAAGTACAACTTAACCTACCCATTCTAAATATTTAAGTCACACATGCCATAAACCCTCACTAAAAAGGAATTTAAGATGAATAAAAATCATACCTTGCACAAGTACACACAACAACGAAGAACATCAAACTAACCTGTTACATTCACAGGAACATGTCATTTTTGTGTGGCACAAAAAGCACACTTCCGGGAACAAAAATAAAGCACACATTATTTATGGATTTAGTTCCCTTTCAAAAATTATATTTTCCATTTTTCTTTATCTCCTCAATTGTAATCAATCAAATTATAGAACACACCTAGAATAATAACTAGCTAAAAAGCAGCAATACACAGATCCTAACATGGTCTCTTAAAATCTGGAAAAGTTGACAACCTCTCTTGTACCATCTGTAAGGTATGGGTTGCTATTAGTAATGGGAAAAATTACATGCTTAAACTATGTTAAGTATGTTGCAGCTGTACCATCCCCATATTCTTGCACCTCTTCTCCTATTGTAAACAAGGTCAACAAATAGAGAAACTTGAGATTTCATACTCCGAAGGTTGGATTTAAATTTTAATTTAAGAGTTGGTTTTCTTAAGTAATAATCAAATAACTAACATGGACTAGGAAACAGTGCAATGTTAGTGTAGAATCTTACTGAAGACATGTCCAATTAACTTGGGGAAGCACAACAGGTTTAAGATTGCTTCTATGTAATTGTACAAATTGTTCACAGGAGAATTCTAAAAAAACTAAATGCCTAGACACAAAAACAAATTCTTCAAGTGGAACTGAGCAGCAAATAATTAAATTATCAAGAAACAAGGACATATTGAAGAAGCACTAATGTTCCTGCATTTTATCATGTAACTAGTAATTGTTGTCTTCTAAATATGCCATACTTAAATATCATTTGTTGTCTTCACAGATACTTGATATTGATTAAATTCAAATAGATCTCAAAAAAGATAACAATGCTTGAGATTTTATAAAATTACAAGCCCTGGTCACTATAATCTGAATTATTCAACACCAGAGTCCACAAAGATGGCTTGTTCCTCATATATGACAGGAGGTATTTTGATTATTCTAATATACAACTATGTTGTACAGCCCTACTTTTTGTAGGTGATGTTACTCTTTTCAGGCATGATTCAGTATTGCAAAGATGCATAGAAGCAACTTTCTTCTTTTCAGTAGTCTTTTCCATAGAAATTTTTGGATTGTGTCAACAGAAAGGTATATTTCAATTATCAGTATATAAAATCTCATCACCATCATGTTATGAGAGAGGTATTCCCTTATTTTCTCCAATCCCCCGGAGTTTGTCCTAGAGAAATGAAAGGAAGAAAATTGTTCCTTGTGTTTTTCCTTGTTTTGAACCTATAACACTCTTTTTACATGTGAAAAGAGAGGTTCCACCACTCTTTTCCTTCATGAAAAGGGCGTTATCCCCTTAACACTGCATTTTCTCTTCAACAAAAGTGCGATGATCGAGTTTTAAAGGCAAAAAAGGAAGCTTCGAGAGGCTTCTCGAAGCTTTCCTCCGTGGAGCCTCATCCCTATGGTTTAGGAACACTTGGACTCGAGATCCCCCTTAATAGGATATTATTTCCACCTCATCCACCATTTCCTTAACCATTCCTATCCTCCCATGCATTTTAATACTGGATCACCGCCCATGGGAAAGAGGAGGAAGAATTGTGTTGAACACCCAAACTCTGTCAAAATAATTCTTGAGCTATTGGAGGTGAGGTGAAGTTAGAGGCAAGGAGCCATTGGAAGGAACTCTCAACACCAAGGCATAAAGGTTGTAGTCTCTCCAATAATTTCTAATAAAAAATGTATTTTCTTTACCATATTTACTGTATCATTTGTATGTATTGCTTGATTCCTTGGTCACAAGCATATATCTGGATTATTATCTTGTATGTTATTTTCTTTCTCTTGTTGTCTTCAATCTTTTACAGGTTCTTCTACATTAGAAGAGGAGAAATATTCAAGGATAGTGAGGACAACCTTTAAGAGAAGTATTGATGCATTATATTCAAGTAATTAACCACATATAGGGGAAGTTTAACATTTGGGTTTGTGTTTTGTTCTATACCTATACCATTTAGATCTAGGGAAACAACTCATGTCCGCAGGAGGTGAGAATTTCTAGCTACAGATTCAAAGATACAAAACATGAAAATTTATTTAATGTTTTGTGGATTTGAAGAAATCATTTTTTGTAGTCCAAAACTTTGGTAGAGGATAGACTCTATATTTCTCTCACCAAGGACCTCAAAGGGATGTTATTTGCAGGTTAAAGGACAAAGGAAACTGCAAAGGAGAAAAATCAGAACAAGACAAAGACATCTGTTGGAAAAATTGATTTTGAAACAAAGGTCTCTACCATCCTGAACTTTTGATCTACACATCGAAGGTCATGCCAGAGGAATCTATTGGCAGCATTTCCTTCAAAGCAAGGCTTTCTACCATCATCAAATATCAACTTTGTTTAAACCACATATTGGAATAAGGACTGTATAGAAGGTTGTGATATTACAATTGCAAATTATGTTATCAACTATCACTTTATTGATAATGTTACCTAAATTTTCAAATCACTGTTAAATTTCAATGGCTCAACTAAATCTCCAGATTCATTTTCATAAATTTGTAGGATGATAACATACATCATACAGATTGTACAACTTTGAATTTCTGCAACTTCAAATTTGTCACTGAAAAGAAAAACCAGCATCCCGATAAGAAACAATTTCAGATTAGAGCTTTTATGTATGTTTAGTTTCTCAACCCCACAGGGATGTTGATTTCAACCTAGTTTCCGCAACACATTTAATAGCAACGTCAACAAAAGTGGGAATTTGGTTAAGGGATCAAGACTTTCTCTATGTTTAAAATTGAGAATTTTTTCAACAGTTTGATTTAATTAATCGAAAAATACTTGTCAGCAAACTTTGTTGTTCTAAACCTTATTTATTGAGCCAAAAAGATGGCAACTAAGGTAAAAAACAATGACACAATGATACCTTCATTAATTATGATTTGGGATCCATTGGTCATTATACGATGTTTTTTCTACACCCCTGACTATAAGTGGGGAATCCACTTGAAACATTTGGAAATACAAATATTAACACACTGGTATCTATATTCCCATTCTCACAGGATTAGTGCCTGGGCATAACATGTAGGAATACTTCCTACACCGCTATATCCCTTTGAGCCGGTTCTTGGGTCAAAGGGGTACCCTCGATGCATCAGAGATCCTCTTGGAACATAGGCTAAATTTCAAAGACATAACATCATTGTAGACTCAAAAAATATAAAAAGAGATTTGAGTTATAGTTTTGAGAGTGACCAAGAACCCAAACAGAATGGGGATTCAACATATTTTAGTAGGAATGCTCTTCTGAACCATGAGCACCATAATCTAATATCGTATGACAAATAACTTAGGGAAAATATATTTGCAATTAGGAGAGGGATGGTAATAAACTATTTTCCACAGTTGTAAACTCCATATAGCATACTTATTGTACATTTAAAATGGATCCAACAAGTTTAAATGAATACGCATGAAGCATAGAGACACAATAGATATAGGAGCAACGTCTGGAGCTTTATTTCATTAGTGTAACATAGATGATAGTTGATTTACATAAGAATTTGGTCATTAATGAATAGGAAATAGAACAGGGCACCAAGGAGTGGGCCAACTTAGCTCTGTCCTGGGTTTCTCCACATACCCATCACATAAAAAATGTTCATAGGAAGAATGGAAATAGCATTGAGCAGTTGATTCTCCTCTTTTCTTCACCATTTCTTAGAAACTGAGATAGAATGCCATAGGCATGGTTGATTCACCACTGGTTCTATGACATTCTTAGTTAAAATCTCTTCTAGAATGGCACACATTGGGGTTCAAGAAGGAACCAAGTTTTTTTCTTGAGTCAATATGGAATCTGTACTCGGCCAATGATACTGATATGCCTCTTAAGCATGTAGAGAGAAAGAAAATGGAGAAAAAGGGAAGGAGAAAATTAATAATAGTTATTTGTTTATGCAAAAAGAGTGGCGTTCTAGAGATATCTTCACTTTCTAATGGCCTTTTTGATTTCAATATTTCCTCCTCTGCCACTAATTTGAAATTTTTATCCTTTACAATGAGATTGTTTTTCTCTATTATAGACCACTAAGAGTGATACAAGAGCCCAAAAATTAGGTTAGAATACTTCTCTCCTCCACCAATGAGAATGTTTGCTTTGTGCTTTTGTCAGATTTAGTTAGAAAATAAGATTCTATTGAACATAACTTGTCTTTCTACCATACTCGTGGCCCAATTTGTTGAATGTTTTCTTTGTGCTTTTGTCATATTCAGTTAGAAAAGAAGTTGATATTCAACATAAATTTTCCTTCTACCAAAGTTGTGGCCCGATTTGTTGTTAATTTGGTGCCCTAGTCTTGATTTGTTGATTTGTTATTCCTTTGTATGGTTGTAGCATCTTCTTTGGAGTGGGAAGTGCTACCCCTCTAAATTCATGAGTATTTTTAAGGTATTATTTTCAGCAGTCAAGCCTTGTTATTATGATGACTTTCAGCTAGTCATTGAAATAGATTGGCATGAGCGATATCAAAGCTTGTATTTGGGATGGTGTAATGAAGATCTACATGTATTTATTCATATTGATATTTGGATTTTAACATAATCATTAGTCTGATCCACATTGAGGATGAATCTTGTGGAAATGTTTTTATATTTTATGCTCCATGAGACCTCCAACACATTCACTAGCATTGTCATCCATTCTGATTATTGTTTTCTAGATCTATATAGGAATGTAGATATGTGTAATGTTCCCAAGTAAAATCGCACTAAAATTGTCAACTTATTGTTGAATAGATTGGGATTATTACCTTGTCAAACGTTCCACTATCACGTGTTAGACAGTTCTAGGTCATATTCTTAACACCAAACATACCAGGGTAAATAACTTGACCCAACCAAATGGTTTGATCCTATCTGATGTACTAATTTTAAATCACTAATTTTGATGAACACTTTGCAAACCTTTCTCTGATTGTTGTAGGTAACAATAGGCACCAACTACATCAATGTGGAGACTTTCATAAAAAACTTAATATGTAGAATGTTGTAGCTCATTGTAATGTCCCTATCCTAACTTTACCCAAATTGTTCACCCAACTACCGCCATATATTTATAACTTCATCAACACTTTGAAAGGTAATTATTGTAGCAACAATGAAGAATCTTTATGGGAATTCAATATCACTGATATGCTTTGAAAATGGCATAGTTGAACTGGGATGATAAGTATTTTTGCAATGATATTAATTACCCTCACTTCTAGTCTGGTTGTGACCCACTTTATGATTGCATTTGATAGGGAATTTTTGACAAACACTTTGTGTGTGACTGTTGTAACTTCCTGTCAAATTTTAGAATACTATTGTACCCTTTTTATTGGTTTACTTTGTGGTTTTAGAAAGCAAGAATGTATGGAATTTTATGTGGTACAAATAGGTAATTAACAACAATAACAACATCCAATAACCAATCTTCAAATAGGTAATCCAGTAAAATACCATGAGCTATCCAACTGATAAGAATGACATGAAAACGAGGCTATGACCTATGGAAAAGATCGCAATCCCATAAATCATAGAAATGAAAAAAAAATAGAAACCTGATTATCAACAATACGAAAGGAAATGTGAAGACAAGGACCAAAGATGAGTCGTATATGGAACAAGAAATCCCTCGAAGTAAAAATGTCAAATGCACAGAAATACTTTAAAAATAATTGTTTTTTAAGGAGATGCATTCAGAAAGTGAATTGAAACCTACATGTACAGGAAGAGAGAGGAAGAGCCCCAACGACAAAGGAAACCCTGTAAGGAAGGAACCTTGTTCCCTTAATAAATATCTTGTCCCTTCCAATGTAAGATTTTACCTCCTGCTATGTGACTCTAATATCCCCAGTGTTTACCTCCCGACTTCCCAGTTATGCAAAAGCTTTCCATAGTGACGCTTAACCCCTTAAATTAGGTAACAAACTTTTGGACTAAAAGTATTTTTATTGTACATATATGCAATATAGATATTTTTTATATCTTCTTGGTTTTTCCGTGTTTGTTGTGTCCCTTTTTCTTCGTGTGTTGTCCTTGTTATCTCACCCTTTCCTCGTTTGTTTGTTGCAACGTTTATATGCTAAGACATTGGCTCAATAGTTTAATCATATTTATTTTATTTTATGATTGTTAATTTCTTCTCATCAGCATTATGACATGTTGATTTTTTGTATCCATGGAAGTGTTCCTTGAGTGATTTTGTGCTTTGGTCACTAAAAAGGGGACAAGTTATATGACCCTTGTATTAATTAACCTAAAGAGGTCATGAGGCCTATAAGAGGTTGAGTAATCGGAATATTTACCTGAAACTCTGAGATGGGGTTGGATCTCTACCTTTATACTGCATATGGATATGAGTCTGGTTCTAGGTCAGCACCCCAGTTTAATTATAATTGGATAAACTGATACGGCATTTAAAGGAACTGATCCTGGTGAAGCTACATTGACTGGTGCAGCTAGTTCGATGGTCACGGATCATGATAGTTATATTCAAGTTAGGAAATCGCCTCAGTATGGGACTTCTAGGGACTCTTACATTGAAGGACCAACAACTAGATATGGTACTGGTTCTAGTACCTAATTCGTAATTGACATATAAGGAACCTAATTTTCCTTTAGCACATGTTTAACTGGGTTTGATTCAATGGTGCAACAGGGATAAAGATGGTCAAGAGAAAACTCATGCAATTGATTTGTTGGATCTCTAAAGATTGAGGTGCATGGCACCAATATTACTAATAAAACGTAGACAATTTACAAAATTTACAATTCATTGTCAAAATTGCAATTTTCCATGACACAATTAAAAATGACTAACATAAATGACTAATTCATATTCTTCTAGCTAGTCATTTTTTATGCTGTGACTAAACTAGTCGTTTATGTTAGTCATTTTTAACTATGTCACTTATTATCTAGTCATATTTGTTAAATAGTGACTAAATTAGTCATTAATTTTAGTTGTTTATAGTTGGGTCAATCAAAATTGCTCATATTTAGTAGTAAAGCACTTGAAAACCTGTGATGACTAGAATTTTTAGTCACGTAGTAGCTAATTCCTCATTTTGTACTAGTGATAGATTGGTTGAGCTACATGGAATTTTTTTTTGAATGGAAACCTATGACAGAAGAAAAGAATATGAAATTTGCATGCAAAAGGGTCACGCCATGATCTGGTGGGATCATTGTGCAAAAAGACAACAAAAAAAGAAAAAGAAAAAATAAATACCTAGGATAATGTTGGTCCTCTATTTTTAGTTGTTTAATACTTAGTTTTCTAGCCTAATATTTGGTAAACTATGTAATATATTAATTTTATTCTTGTTCATTTATGGTTGAGAGACCTACGTGAATAAAACTTGG
>LPNX010217451.1:240131-271410 GCA_001517045.1 Pseudotsuga menziesii | reverse complement strand
GACTACTTTACCTGCACATATGGTGTAGCAGCTCGAAGCTTACGCACCCTGGTTGACAATTAATTGAAGGTAAATTAACTAGTGATAAAATTACCCAACAGATAATATGAAAAAAAAGTTGCGACAAATTTTTTTTCCGTTGGACTATGCACAAACTTTTTTTCGTAAATTTCAAAAATTGAAGCAAAACCTGTCTACCATGGAAGAATTCACACATGATTTTTATCAATTGTCCATTAATCAAAAATATTTGATTAATGGTGACTTCATTCCCCTTTTTGAACCATGCAATTCGGTAAGGATGGAGATTTGTTTCACAGTGTAATTTCAACTTATCTACCATCTCATTGGAAACCATATTCTCACAACTGCCACTATTAACAATAACTTGACATACCTTTCCCCCATAAGTGCACCTCGTTCAAAAAATATTTGTCTGAAGCCGCGGATATTCATTGTTACTACTCTATCTTTTCTCTTTATTGGGAATCAACATTGACATTCGTATCATGACATTCCGCCCCATATAAGGTGGTACTTTAGATTCAACAACTTCTTCATTCTCATCTTAGACCATGTTTAAATTGGGTTTATGTCCTTGATTTGACTCTTGCATGTTGTAATTTGAGCATTCAAATGCTCGATGGCCCTCTACACCACACCTAAAACACCAATAAGGTCTTCGTCTTCCACCACTGTATTCTCTACCCCTTTGAAATCCTCTTCCTAATGGTTGCTTGAAGTTACCTTGTCTAGTATCTTCTTCTTTTTCATCTCCTTAGGATGATTCTCCTCTTCCATAATTAAAACCACGTGAGGAATACAATGTGCCCCTTTTTTTTGATTAAGTTTTCCATCGGTAAGACTTATAAGGATGAAGTACGGTGTGATTTCATTATAATATTGAATGTATGCCATCTGTTATTGGGGAGGCCTTGGTAATTTGACAAGAAATGTATACATGATGGAGGAAAGAATACCTACACCTTTTGGAATGATGGAACAAAAGTTGTCTTATTTCCCCTTAAAGATGAAGGGAAAACTAAGAATATGTTGTCAAAAAAGAGATTATTGAAGAAATAAAGGCAACGTAATTCTACTATGAATTAATAGTGAAAAAAGGATCCAAGGAAGACATACCAATACCTACTGAAGTGTCCAAGTTACTAGAAGAATATGTTGATGTTATCTCTAATGAACTTCTTGATAGCCTTTCACCAAATATGGATATTCAACATCACATTGATATGATTTCGAGATCGTCCTTATCTAATCAAGCAACCTATAGAATGAGTCCTACACAGCATGTAAATCTCAATCGAAAAGTAACAAAGCTTATAAAGAAAGGTGTGGTAAGAGAAAGCATGAGTCCCTGTGTTGTACCAACATTGTTGACTCCAAAAAAATATAATACATGGAGTGTGTGCATAGATAGAATAAAAATCAATAAAATTACCATCAAATATCAGTCTCCTATACTGCACTTGAACGACATGATGGATGTACTATCCGGAGCTAAATATTTCAATAAAATTTATTTGTGAAGTGGATACCACAAGATCTGAATTCATGAAGGAGATTAACAGAAAAATTCCTTCAAGACCAAGGATAGACTATATGAATGGATGGTGATGCCATTTGGGTTGTCCAATGCACCTAGTACCTTCATGCAATTGATGAATATTGTGCTTCAACCTTACATTGGTAAGTTTGTTGTCGTTTATCTTGATGACATTCTAGTTTTTAGTAAAAACAAAGAAGATCACTTGCAACATTTAAATATTATATTAGATACGTTGAGAAAACATCATTTGTATGAAAACCTGAAGAAATGTAGGTTCCTGCAAGAAATTTTGTTATTTTTTGGTTTTGTCATCTCAACAGAAGGAGTCAAGATGAATTCAGAGAAGGTCAGAGCAATTTTGGAGTGGCCTACTCCTAGGATCATAACAGAGGTAAGAAGTTTTCATGAGCTACCCACCTTTTACATAAAAAATATTTAAAATTTTATCAGTATTGTAGCACCCATAATAGATTGCACCAAAGGAACAACATTCAAGTGGACCAATGAATCTGAAGAAAGCTTTAAGTTTCTAAATAAAAAGGTAACTGAGGCACCTACATTAGCCTTACCAGATTTTGATAAAGTGTTTGAGGTGTTGATGTATTTGTAACTTCAGAAGATATTGATGTATATTATAATTATGTTTTGTTGTGCCCCCATTGGGGATGTTCTTACCCCCTTGCGAGATGTCTTAATTGTGTCTAGACCTTGAGGTACAACTTTTGTTGTAATTCGGGGCAATAGTCCCAAGTGTAACATCATGTAATTTGTATTTGAAGTCTCTCTGGGAGAAGTTGGCCATGTTAGGGAAGACAAGTGGGCCCCAGTATTATGTTTGATTAGTCACTTTAAATGTGTAAATATGGAGGTTCTCTCCCTTGTTCCACTAGTAAAAAATGATGAATTAGCTACTAGGTGACTAAAAATTCTAGTCACCATAAGTTTTTCAAGTGATTTACTACTAAATATCAGCAATTTTGATTGACCCAACTATAAACGACTAAAATTAATGACTAATTTAGTCACCAATTAACAAATATGACTACTAGATAATAAGTGACAGAGTTAAAAATGACTAACATAAACAACTAATTTAGTCACGACATAAAAATGACTAGATAGAAGAATATGAATTAGTCATTTATGTTAGTCATTTTTAATTGTGTCATGGAAAATTGCAAATTTGACAATGAAGATTTTCCTGAACCCATGAATATTTCATCCTCCAATTTTGTCAATGACTACTCAACCAACTCGTTGGCGCCAAATAGCCTGTCCAAACAAACCGTTGGCACCAAATATTTTGCGTTGGCTGGAGGCAAGGAGGGTTTGGTGGGTTATGAGGGGCAAGTAGTGTGAATTGGGTGGCATTTTTGGCCATATATTAGGCCACCTTCGACACCCATTGAAGATATTGTTATGGATATTTACCACTGTTGAGGGTTTACAATTTCAGTATTTAATTGCCATCGTTGCCATGGATAAAACAACATTGGAGATAACCTAGAGGCTCTTGAAGAGGTGGGACACAAATTCTACAGCTCTAGAGTCAACATCACCTTCCTCCCTTACAAAATCCTACGTAAGTTTCTTGGTTTACTGTGAATTGATAAATTTTTCCTGGTTATAATACTGAAGCATAGGTATCTAGGTTAAAATCGCTGGTAAGTTTCCTTTTTACTGTGAATTTTTATCTTTTGATTGATAATATTGGTTATAATACTGAAGCTTAGGTAGGTAGGTTAATATATCAATATAGAATTATTTCTATTTTTATTCTTTTGGGGGGTGGTTAGTCCAAGTGGATGGCACCACAACTCTATCTTATCACCAACCTATATGGTTTGTCCATTTTATATTCGGGTTGCTCATAAAGTGCATATATATTATGCAATATACGATAATGAATCTCATATTAAAATACTTAAGTTTTTTCCCATATCAAAACTTTAGATCTCCTTGTTGGACTGTATAGGGATGATGTCTCGATTACAACAGTTTAGCTAGTGGTAATATGTCATTTCTTTTCATATATGCTAACATGTTATTTCTTGTAATTTACCTTTTTATATAGTTATGAACCACAAATTATGACCATCTAATGTAATTGCAATTAATAAAGTACTCAAAAATAATTTGAAAAGAAAAACAAGCACGATAAGCTCGACTTCATCTCATCCTATTTCATCTATGAAATCCATCAAAGTAGTGCCACTCAACTTTGACCTCATGTATGATGGCTTTATATGGGATATAATTCCACCAAGGAATTTTTTAAAGCTTTGAAAATAAAGGAGGTTAGTGAGAAATTGGATAGTTGAGTGACTAACCAAACATTGACTTAGCATGAGTTTGTATTCTATTTTTTATATGACGATGTTTCAATCATAAGGGGTTTTAGAAGAGGTGTCTATGCTACGTTGTTTTGATATTGTCTTGATAAGAGTTATATGATCTCATATTAAAAAAACCTTAATCTTGTTTTCCATATCAAAATTATGTAGAGCCCCCTTATAGACCATATAGGGATGATGTCTATATTACAATAGATTAACGAGTAATAATATTTTATTTCTTGTAATATTAATTTTTTATAGTTTTATGGACCCTGGTCCCCAATTATAACCATTCAATGTAATTGCAACTAATCCACTCAAAAATAATTTGATGAAGTCTCCAAATACCTTTAATGTATCTCCTTTAATTAGGAAACAAGCATGGAAATATTTCCTTCACCTAATCCTAAGAATGGAACTAGGATTAGGTTTCCTCTTGGATCATGATGGAAAGGAAACAAAACAAACTATCCATTACACTATAGTTATATAAAAAATAGGTAAAAAGTAATTACATTAAATTTAAATTTAAGAAACCATTTTACAAACCTTCACATGGAGCTTGGAACCATTTGGAAAACCCTCACATGGAGGGTATGCTATAAAGGGTGAACAAGAGCATCATATAATTTTTATTCCCAAACCAAAGTTTTGTCGGGCTTAGATTCCTGCAAAACTCTACCACATAAGATTTTTTATTTATTTTATTTTTTCTTTATTTTTTTTTCAGCTACCTTCCTCCCGAGCAATATTTAAAGTTACAGAAGAAGGGGACAAGTTAAAGGCATTGTAGCCATGTCAGAATGGTGAGCTTCTAATCGAGGAGTAATATCAGTTCCATCCTCCTATCGACCTCAACTATATATACACCTTCACTACGCCTACCCAGCCCAGCCCATGAAGGACCGCCCGCATCCACCCACACGCCCATAGTCTCTCCATCCACCCCATTCTGGTAAACCCGCACCCATTTAGTTCGCATACCCCTTTCAGGTAGCATTTATGCATCACCTCTCTGAAAAATCCAAGATGATATGACAAGGACGATGGATGCACCTATTTACACACCACCCCTACAATCTTATTAAGGTATGCATAAATCATTTTTGACGCCTTATTCAATGCTAAAAACACCATTATTTCATGTAAGTTTTGAAGGTTTCTAAAAACAGGGAACATGTTATGGATAAAAATCATTTGGGTTCTCAGGAATGGAAAATAAAGAGTTACCCATATGAAAACTAAACTAAAAATATCCCAAAATTGATAGAAATACATTGAAACCTAATTGAAATAGAAATATAGATTGAATTAAAGGAAATATAATGGATGAAAAAATGTTTTCTAGTGGTCTGTTTTCATTCGATTCCCTGCAACTTCATCATATTTCTAATCAACATCCTTGATGGTAGATCCTATATCCATTTCCCACCCCCATGTGACTGCTTCCCAGGAGGCTAATGGGCAGCAACATTGGGTGGCCCTCAAAAACCATGGAAACCCTAAGGATAAACCTTATTTGAGTGATGAGTATGAGTGCAATGAAAATGGAACAGAGTCCCATATGGGAAAGAAGGGTTCTTCCTTGTGGCACTAAATGAAGTGGACAGATGACATTGTTATGCTTTTGATTATAGTAGTTTTGTATGTGGGTGAGGATGCTAACTGCACCAACGATGGGAATAAGAGGAAGGATTGGATTTTGTATAAGAATATGGATGAGGAAATGGAGGAGGATGAAGAGGAAGAAAAGGAGTGACGAGAACGAGGGGGGTTTAAATATTGAGGGTGCGACTAGAGAATTTATGAAAAAGACCAAGGATGATTCAAGGGATGTATTTCAAGACATTGTGGAGAAGGTGAGAGCTACAAGTTTCCTTCCATATAAATTGGAACCTAAACTCTTTATAGAACAAGAACATTATCTGAAACATAACTCATTTTCATAACCCTCAATCTCATTCTTTTCATTCTTGTCATAAAAAAATCAATAACACTCCAAGATTCAAGTTCTAGACTAGTTTCTAAGATAGTAAATCATCTAGAAATATATTTTCATATTTCAATATTTGAGTAATTGACATAGGAAGATAAATTTATTTCCGAATGACAAGTATTTCCGCAACCTTGAAGTATTACCAGAATATAGTCACACCACAAGAATTGATATGGAAGAAGTTTTTGTAAAATCTGTTAATGGAGAATGCCCACTCCCACATGTTCTGATCTGATTTTTAGATTTAATTTATATTTAGAATCCTTCTTTCAATAGATTGAGCCAATATTAATCTTTTATGTAATGCCCCACCCATAACAAAAACAAAAATATTCCCAAATCAGAATCTAAGTTTCTGAGTATAAAATATGATCTCACAAGTGCGTTGGATATCCAATTGATGTAATTTAAATATAATAAATAACAAATAATAATTTCTACAGGAATACCTTCATGCTACAACAAATCATATGTGATATGTGAATACATTAGTGTGCTACAAGAGTGAATCTGCATTGCATAAAACCTTTGTTTTACTGAATGCAAGTTATAAGAATTCCAGGATACACACTCATCTCTGATATTTGGATCCCCCAGTCACTAATATTCTCCCTTTACCAAATCAAACTAATTATTCCCTATATAATGTGTTTGAGTATTATACTAGTTATATTTCAACCATTAAGAGATAGAAAACCAAGTGTGTTTCTCTAGATTGCATACTATGTCCAATCTTGATCATAGAAATGCCCATTATTCTTATTTCACTCTGCAAGATAACTAAGTAATTCATTATATTGAAGACAAAGTCATGAGATGTGTCAATGGGTTTGAGTCTCATAGAGAGGATATGGAAAACTATTTTTTGTTGGTATTACAGTTTTAGTGAGTTGTAGGGTCTTGTGATATTATAGAAACAATCTTTGTTCCTTTTCATATTAAAGTTCATATGGCATCCTTGAAGTGTTGATTCAAATATTGAGATTTATTTTGGATTTGATTTGGATAGGTGTTCCATAGGAGAGGGCACCACCTTGAATAGTTCAAATCTTGAATCGTGGCAAGGTTTCAACTTCTCAACCAGTTTTACTGGAAAAAGCTACCCCTAAACCTAAAAGTGATACACAATTAGTGAATTCTGTTATGACAAAAGAACCTGAATCTACTCCATCTCATGAGTTGAATGGAGTATCCAAATTGGAGATTGAACAAGAGGAGGATCCTTTGGATTATTTTCTCTCTCCAGTTCGAACTACAAAATGATCATAGGAGCCCCTCTCACCTAATATCTTTTCTTTTTAGTTAAATGATTCCTTTGACTATATTATTATCAAATAATGTGCATACATGGCATTTTGTGAAAAAATGTGGGCTACTTAGCAACCAACATGAACTATCTCAAAACTGGGTAGGATCCACTAATAAACAACATCACCACTTGGGTATACATAAATTCTGAATAAGTCCATCTACCACAAAACCATAAATAGAAATAAATGCACTATTGGGCCCTAAAATACATTCAACAACTCCAAAAGAAATTATGAAATATCCTAAACCAGGTTACTGATGGGATGAGGCCTTACATTAGTTGAGTCGGGGGGTCCATGCACTTGTCTTTGGGCCTCCATCCATCATTTGCTGGTTCTAGTTTAGGGTTGGTTTCCCTCATTATCCATAGGCTCCTTGAGAGGATTCTCAGTCATGGAGATGGCCAATGTGAGCTGTGGGAATTTATCATTCTTATGTTGTGGTGGTGAGGGCCAACTATGGAGTAATTCCCTCCTCACATGAACACCCTAGACAGTTCTATGCTGTGGCCTTCAATCAGATCCCTGTGACTGGTTGGATGGAGGTTCAATAGGTGGCTCCCCCCTGTATACTCCAGTAGCTGACACAACTGTCACATTGATTTCAACTTTCTGCACCTGCATATTAATATGCATATAAATACTAGCACAAATAATTGAATTAATGTGCCCAAAAAAGATTTAGCAGGTGGTGGAATACATAGCATCGTTTAATTTCTTCCATATGAATAAAAGCATTTTGATTCTATTAAGTTGTGATGGTGCATGGAATTCAATGGCTTAAGGATTTATGATCTCTCAACATGGTGGTTTTATGAGAAATACAGGTAGGGAAGAGTTGGATGCAAAATTTAGTCACTCAATCTCAAGTTGATTTCACAAATGAATAGAACTAGAAAATGTATTTGAGGGTTTTAGCTGACCATAGAGGTAACATTTGGGTGGGGGATGCTCTAATGAATTAACTTGTTTCCAATAGCCAAGCCCCCAAAAATCAGGCAATGCAATGGAATCCTTCTTATTTCAACCAATATTTTCCAGATGTTGTGCAACCGAAATAGCTAGGTCTGTTGCTTATATTTGAGCCTCCAAAGTTTATTCAATTGACCATCCATACAAATTTTTGTTATTGTAGTTTTCTCCAAAATTTTTGGTAATGTAGTTTTCCCACATTGTTCCTTATCCCAAAGCATATTCATCATGCATTTAACTATGAGCTGATTGTCTTGGTCTCAAATTGTGGTCCTTGTGGTACCACAATGCAATTTATTCAACTATGTGGATGTGCATTGATAATGTGGTTGTCTTGGTTTGGAATTTCAACCCTTGCAATGCCGCGATGCAATACTTATTTTTTTAGTTTTTCCTTTTGTCTATTTCCAAAATGATCTAAGACCGTCATTATCTTTTCCATGTTTGGACTGTCATCCTTTTGTGGGTCCCAACATTTTAATAGTAATTTCTTATGAATATTCTTATGGATTTTCTCATGCCATTATGAAAATATTATTTTTTTCCTTTTGTATGTTCACAAAATGATTAAGACCATCTTTAACTTTACCATGTTTTGACAGTTATCCTTTTGCGACTGCAAGGTTCTCTACTTGTAATGCCTTACAAATGAGTCTTCTCATTTTTCCCATTTTTATACATGGGTGTCAATAAATTTAGTGTCATGATTAGTAAATAATTTGGAATTATCCCACACACAATAATTTGTAGAAACATGAGAACAACTAAGATGGCATACATATCTCATCTCTTGCTTGCTAGAATATTTAGATGGTTGATGTTTTTTCAATAGATTCTCTTGTGTAAGGAATTGTAGAGTTCATCATTTTTTAAGTTGGTTGCTAAGTTCTATGTTATCTTTATATAAAATATTAAAATTACATGTTTTTGTCACAACAATTCATTAACAGTTAATTGCATGTCATTAATTGGTTCAATACACTTTCTCAAGCCAATTTTTGTTTGTTTGTTCATATCTTTCACATATAATGTTTTTTCTTCTTTGCGAGTCACAAATTTGTTGTTGCATTAGGAAAACAGATGTAGGAGGAAAGGGACATGTATCTCAAGTGACAAGAATCTAGAGCAGTTCCCACAAAAAATGGAAATGTTGAATTGGCGACATCCATACAGGTAGCTAGTGTTATTGTTTTACATATTGAATGAAGTGTTGTAGATTTTCAAGATACCTGTGCTATGTTGAAATCAACTCATGGATTTAGCAAAAAATAATTATTCTTATTCCCTTGTGGATATTAATGTATTCAACCTCAATCAAACTATGATCTGCTTGGCATTTCCATTTGAACTCTTGGATTTCAAGAGTTGATATCATTAGAATTTCCACATTAGTGGTTTCTTAGGATTGGTATTATATTTATGGGTTGAAGGTTTGAATGAGATTTCTGATTAGGTCTTTATTGCCTACTATAGAAGTGACATTTGGATTCTCAAGAAGACTCCAAGAGAAAGAGTGAGAAGTTAAACTTTCTATAGAATGATGGTGCTCTTGACTTTCTTATTGATCCTCAAAGAAAATCAGATGGAGTTGTTAGGTATGAAATCCAACTCCATTACCATTTCCAGTTTTTTTTCTCACTTGTCTTTCATTTTAAATGAAGCTAGATGATAGTACATTATGGTCAGATTGGATTGTTGGACCTTTAGAAATTTGCTTATGTCAATAAATCTTTTCTGGAGTTTGAGTTTCTCTATTACAAATCTTATTAATGTTCATTTGTTTGGGATACTTTGTGTGTCTGTTGAATTGTAAGTGGTCCCTTAGAATTCTCCTCAACTCTGTGACAGGAAAGCTGTAGACATTTTCATAGTGTATTGATTGTCTTCCAATTTGGTAGTATTGAAATTCCAACTGGTCTATTCTATTAAACATGAGGCTACTTAATAGAATTAGGATAAAACTAGTTGTAAGAAGTCAATTGCTATGCATTCTCGCTAATATTCCTTACAAGAAATATTTTAAATAATTGTCCAATTTCTACTAAGTATTCTTCCCAGTCTTCTAACCAGGATATGTTGGTGTTAAAAGTAGAATCCAAAAAACTAGTAACACTTATAAACTTGTCTTTGTCAAAAAAAAAAACTTATAAACTTGTTTCAATGTATGAATTTGCAGCACTAAAAATGAAAAACATAATATTTTCAACCTGTTTTATGCACTTTGTTGGAGATCATGTCTTTAAATTTGAGTGCCCATCATTAGGGCTTTCCTACTAATCAATTTTTCAACCATATTTTCTTCAGTTGATCCATAGCTATGTGCTTGTATCATCATTGTTTTTACCTATGATTATAGAACCAAGGTTTTGGACCATTCATTTTACTCTTTTTAGCAGTTGTTCTAGGGCTATGAGCCGGTAGCATCACTGCTTTTCTTGTGATTACAGAACCAAACTCTTTCTCAAGCCAACCGTTTTTTTTGTTCATATATTTCAAATATAATTATTTTTCTGCTTTGTGAGTCACAAATTTGTTTTTCCATCAGGAAAACAGATGTAGGAGGAAAGGGACGTGTATCTCAAGTGACAAGAATCTAGAGCAGTTCCAACAAAAAATGGAAATGTTGAATTGGCGGCATCCATATAAGCAGCAAGTATTATTGTTTTACATATTGAATGAAGTGTTGTAGATTTTCAAGATACCTGTACTATTTTGAAATCAACTCATGGATTTAACAAACAATAATTATTCTGATTCCCTTGTGGATATTAATGTATTCAACCTCAATCAAACTATGATATGCTTGGAATTTCCATTTGAACTATTGGATTTCAACAGTTGATATCATTAGACTTTACAAATTAGTGTTTTCTTAGGATTGGTATTATATTTATGTTTTGAAGGTTTGAATGATATTTCTGATCAGGTCTTTATTGCCTACTGCAGAAGTGACATTTGGATTCTCAAGAAGACTCCAAAAGAAAGAGTGAGAAGTTAAACTCTCTATAGAATGATGGTGCTCTTGAATTTTCTATTGATCCTCAAAGACAATAAGATGGATTTGTTAGGTATGAAAGCCAACTCCACTACCATTTCCAATGTTTTCCTTCTTGTCTTTCATTTTAAATGAAGCTAGAAGATAATACATTATGGTCAGATTGGATTGTTGGACCTTTAGAAATTTGCTTATGTCAATAAATCTTTAGAGATTGCATAAAATACATAGATTGTCACTATGGTCACATTATGAGATTTAGAAATTAGGGGATTTAGGGGTTAGGGGAGTTTGATAGGGTTATGGGGTTACATTTAGGTGGATTATAGGCTTAGGGGTATAGGGGGTTAGGGTTTAAGGGATTCAAGTTTAGGAAGTTTAAGGGTTATGGGGTTAGGGGATTTGGGATTAGGGGGTTGGATATGCTTCCTTTTATGATATTTATCTATGGTCGTACACCCTTTTTCTCTCCATTTGTCTTTTTTTTTTTCATTTTTGATACTATGTTTGGAGGGAACAAGGAAAATGAACAAGTATTGTATGTAGAGACCCTTAGTATTATTAATTTCTTTTGCACACTTTGGGATTGATTTTGTATTATTATGTGATGTGTACTTATTATGATTTATATATAATAATGTCAAACATTTTACGTTTAAAGGAAGTGTGACCCATTTTTTGTTGAACTAGTGGAATTATTTTTATTAGATAGGAGACATAATTTTAGTTAGGTTGATATTAGCTTATATACAAGGGATATATATATATATATATATATATATATATATATATATATATATATAGCCATAAAACATGGAATAATTACATGCATATAATGTATATTTTTCTTATTTTGTAGCCTCAAACATAGCTCATTTGTGGAAAAATGAGTGATATATTGAAGATTGTTTGTTGGGTTTATATGGACATGAAGCTAAAAAATCAAACACTTTTAATGACAAGTTGAAATTGAGTTTCATTTATTTAACGAAAGAGGAAGATACCTTGGTCTAGTCATGGAAACATACTAGAGATTATAGTACAAGCCTTCAATACAAGGCCATGTTCTTGAATGACGACTAAGAAGTAGAGTAAGTGGTATATTTCTTTGTGAAAAACCTCTACTCCTCTAAAAACGAAATTGTTGCAGTGGATGGAACTATATAACAAGGTTTTAAAATATGTCGGAGAAACCACAGTAACCACTTGACTGACGTTTCGAATCCATATCAGGACTTATCATTAGGACGCATTGTCAAATGTGGAGAGTATGAGAACCAATACATTAATACTAGAGATGTGGAGATAAAAGGAAGAGATAGGGTTGGTTGTGTGGGGAAACTAAGGTTTAATTGGTTAAAAGAATAGGGTTTCCAGTTTAGAAGAGAAAAATTCAAATAGTTTGATTAAGAAATTTATAAAAATATTTATTATTATTTAAAACAAAAATCTTTGTATAATGTATTAAAGTTGTTAATTACAATTTTAATGTCTTGAATTGAAGTATATTCAAAAAAATATCTTGGCATGGAACACATTTATCACGTTTATGTAAATCATTGAAGACATATCTTTAAAAATTTAAAGTTTTTTTTTGGTTAGCTAGTCATTTTTTCCTACAAAACCAAAAAACTTAAAAAGATGAAAGTTTACAAAACCAAATACCTTAAAAAATGAAATTTTAAATTGGTACAACAGAAATAAGCGCATGCCCAGTCGACAGGTTGTTCAGAAATTTTGAGTTCCTTCAAGGGTTTGGCTCGAAGCCGTGACTGCGGGTATGTCTGGCATGGTAGATGATAATTCTACAATGATATTTGATGGAAATTCGAGCGGTTCGTTAGAAGTTTCCAATGCTTTCGTTTACATGGCGCGGATGATGAAGAAGGGTTACAGGTCTCTTGGGGGAGTCATGCTCTAGAAGTCTAAGTTGGATACATTGCCGCATTCTAATACCTTTATGCCTCAGGTACATAGTGTGAACTATCTATTACTACTATATTTTAAATTTTTCGTAAAGGGCCCTTTGTCTATCCCACTTAGATGCAATGACCCCGATGGGTATTTTCTGTTGCAATCACTAAGGATTTGCACCTGGCGTCGTACATTGAGATTCATTACCTAGAATGAATTGTTTAGGTTCAATTAGCCATAAGATATTACAAAATAGAACAACAATTGTCCGCATCAAGACAACAACATGTTCTCAAGAAATTAAATCCAGGTCTTTGTGAAGGAAACTAGCTCGATTTACCACTTGAGCATAACCCACTTGACATTGTTAACAATCTCAACTAATTCCCAGTGATTTGAGAATCAAATTTTAATGCAAACAATAGGTTATTTGGTGTGATTTTCTTGTAGGAAGATCCATATGACATTGTTCCCTTGGTGAAGTTGCAATAGTGAGATCGGTTTGGCACCCTAAAATTTATGGTCCAATTTTTTTAGGGAAATGCTTCAAAGAATCACACCCCGGGGAGCTGCACAATATAGACCAATCTTCCTCTGGATTTATGTTGAAATTGTGCAGGAGCTGGTCCCATCCTCATTCCTTTGAAACTCATACCATTCAAGTGGGCCAGACACCAGCTAGATTCTATTTTGTTTTTTGTTTATGCTCGACCCTCGAGTTTGGAAACAATGAAATTTGGAAAAACATTGCCAGTGCAACAAAATATGACAAAACCCATGATTAAGTTTGAGACAGCAGCAACAAGGATGGAGGCATTGCAGCTTGAGGTGTCCTGCCTTTCTAAATTTAGAATAGATAATTACGAAGTACAAAGACGCCAACTCAAAAAATAAATGATGACTAATATTACAAAAGTGGATACTCATATAATGGTGTTTGAGGAAGATTTAACAAACTACTTCGTTGAATGATGTGCTCCATGATGTAATCAACTTGGCCCTGTAGGTTTGCTCATAATACTTTTCTTTTGAGGTGCATAATTTGTGATGCCCTTCTTGTGACATTTTCCTACTGGCTGCTCTGAAACATTATGAACCATCCTCTTTCTTCCAACAATAATTCCTTTCTTATGTGCTGCTATAAGAGATACATTGGGAAGGAATTGTTGTTTGATTTCTACCTCCTGAGAATCGCATACCTGGCAAGTCTGTTGTTTTACTCCTCCTTAGGCTCTTCCATCTCCCTGTCTAGCATCTTATATTTTGCAAGCTTGTCCTGATTTGAGCCAAGATGTGTTTTTCTTTCAAGGAACATAAATCTCTTCCATCTCCCTTCATTTCCCCCTCCTATAACAGTCACACATGCCCAGTTTCAATGCTTTTTTTAACCCCAAGGGTAGTCCTCTTTTATGTCCCAAAACATTTTCCATCTTTTGCACTGAAGCCCTGTGTATTATTCATTCTCTACAATGTTTCCTTGATGATTTGGTGCAGTAATCTGTTGTTGTTCACGTCTACCACTCTTTGTCTATTTAAGACCATCCTCCGTATTCAAGTGGGTGTAGATATGTTTCTATCAACAATATTTCACATTATGTGTAGTTTTTAATTGCAAAACTGATCTCATTGATTGTTTTTCACTTTGTTTTATCATATCCCATTTATTTTTTTTATTTCTTGGGCCCCACTTTTCACATTATTCCTATGTGCGTCCCAAGATGACTAGTGGTGTGCCTTCACTCAGTGTGCCCTCTGTTACCTTCCATTTTGCATGGGTGGCCATTTGTGATCTTCATCACAATGGGGTGTGCCTGCCACATGTGACCTCAATGCTAACTTAGCATTTAGCCTTTCCTTGAGGAATCATGCCCAGCTCGGGGGTGGCAGTGTTGCTGAGAAATTGATGAGCACGCTGGCCTATGGTTGGGTGGAACGTTGCAGCGATGTAGCTAGTTGCGGGATGAGTTCTTATCCGATGAGTATTCTTGACTATTTCATATCTCCTTTTATATTTACAGATTAATGAATATAATGAACATGTGGTATGCTTGAATGGAGGTATGTTGTTTCCGCTATGTATATGAGGATTATGCATCTTAGTATGCTCTATGTTTTAAGCTTTTTATTTTAGCATTATATGCCTGTTCAACTTCACGGGGCTATTTTCCCGTATGTTTGGTGATAGTAGCTTCCTCTTCACCGGTCAGAGGGACGAGGACATTACAGTATGGTATCAGAGCTAAAGGTTGCAGCATGGGCCTGAATGGGTCATTAAATGTCAGTAGCAAAGGAAGGTTTCCTTCTGCCCAGAAGAAAAATAGAAGAAAATTTTCAAAAAAATTGTCTAAGTGTTGGACCCATCGACGATCAGCGGGAGATAGTCGATTGCATCGTCGATGCATAGTGGTTAGTCCTCCCGACGACCGATGGGGTATTAAGGTCAGCGAAATTAGCAGTGGGATGACCACCCACAGTTGTGGCTGCCTAGTTAAATACTCAACCGATGCTGCAGAGACTAGTCACTTCAACCGCCGACAAAGTCGTGAACCGCTAAAGAGTTAGTGGTATGTTCACCGATAAGCAGCGGAGGAATTGGACGATTTGCTTGCCAAAAACGTCGAAAATATTTAGGCGTTTTTGGGTCCATTGTTGCAGCTAATTAAAGGACTATAACCCCAAGGGATAGTTGATCCGACGGCTGATGTGGTGGAGGACAGAGTAGAAAATTCAGAAATTTTTCTAACTGTTGATTTCATCAGCCATCGGGACATGTTAGTTGTTCTGATCACCGATAAATAAAGGATGGAGACGCTGATACGTCAGCATCGGTGGAAGTTTGATGATGGATCGATGGACATTAGTGGTATTGATCGCTGATGAACATCGACAGGACATAGCTGATGTTGTGTCCTCCATTGCGGCTATGAAATGAACTATCCACCCGAAGAATAGTGCTCCGACAGCCGACACGGCGGAAGGCTAAGAGGGAATTTTTGCAGAAAAATTTGTCTAAGTGACAAAAATGTCGAAAACTGATAGGAGATCGAAACGCCGATGAACATCATTGGAAGGATTTATTTGATTGGATTGCCTCCATTGCGGATGCCTAGAGGACTAAATGTTCGATACCCCAGTAGGATGCCGCCCTGACCACCGCCAAAGCTTTGGTCCACGGAAATTATAACGGGATTGTTGCCCCCCATTGCGGAATAACAGACCACTACGAGCCTGAAACGCCGAAAAGAAATTAGGCAAGAAATCCACCAATCAGCTGTAGAGAGAGTTAGTGGATCTAGTCACCCAAACACCGGAAGGTTGAATGATTATGGACCCGACGAACAGTTCTTGGCATCATCAATGTCATCCGAAAGGCTTAATTCGGAAAAATATAGCCGAGGAAACCGTCGACACAACGGATCGATAGTGGTTAAACCACCCGACACCGTAGATGCAATGTGCTCCGATCGTCGATAGGAGCTGGTGGTCGTGGATGACACAGACGGTTTGTTGGCCATCGTGGTGAAAGTCTAGAGGACTAGCCGGCTGACGCATAGCGCACCCAACCAGCGATGAAATTCAGAGAAAGATAGGTGAGCAGATCATTGAAGGATGCCCGCAAAGACCGTAGGAGGAATACTTCCCATCGTTACGGCTGCTCAAGGGACTGTGCACACGATGAATAGTCAGTTTGCTCACCGATGTAGATCGGAAGTTTAGTGATTCTGACCGCTGAAACGTCGGAAATTTTGTTGGGATGAGACCCGATTTTGACAAAGGAAATTTTTGGGTTTTCAAAGTGGAATTTTCTCGGCAACTTCCAACTGTTTTTCAGTGGATTTCAGCAGACTGTCAGTGGGTTACAGGGTTGAAAAGAAAGAAAATTCCAGGTGGCTGACGTTCGCCTTTCATACCTAAGTACATTTGGTAAAAAGAATCATTTTGAAGAGGTGTGGTTTTCACACCCGAGGTCAGAATGAAGCCTGTGGACATGCGTTGGAAAGCTTATCCAACAAGGAACAAGGGAGAGTCACCAAAATATGAATGCAAAGCAGCAAAATGCTAGTGATTGCTGAAAGAAAAAATGTGCTGCTGTCAATATGGACGAATCCAGGAATTCCATGCCTAGAGGTAGAAAGACCATGATGTCAAACCAGCTGTTGTATGGAAAAGGAGTTCCATGCGAAGATGAGGGACTTGAAAAGGGAAGTTCCTTAAACCCTAACTTGTTGATTATAACTACATTTTATAAGTTGAAATGTATGAGGATATGCCTAGCATGCATAAGATATTACATGTTGGTAATACATTTATAATAAGCCACTAATGATAAGTATTGCATTGGTGTGGGAATTAGTGGAAGAACCAACGACAATCTGGATAGGATGGAGTATGTTGTTGATGTTGATGAATGTGACCAGCAACCCTATGGAAAAAGGGATAAGGCAACAAGTCCAGAATCAAAATTTTGTGAGCAAATTCTGAAATCTCCTGCAAAGGACCAACCAAATTGGTAATGTCAAGGGTGTAAGAAGAACCCATGAAGGTAATGGTATAATTATGGCCATTGCATTTGAGTGGTAAAAGCAAATGATCTCATACCATGTGGATATTTGAATTTTATACTACATTCATAAAGAAATATGTCATGCCTGCATAGTATCCCTGAATCAATGCAAGGTAGCATTGAGTGGATATGCATTGAAAGATTTTATGAATCTTGTAGTTATGCATTGAATGGATGCATATGAAAAGTATGAGTAAATTTTGTAGATATGCATACATAAGTATGAGTGCAAATGTTGTGATGCATTGCATGAATGCATTGATAAAGTGCATGGGATATTATGAATAACTAATGGCTGAAATGATGGATTGATGACAATTCTAGAACCATTTCAAGAGCTGATGTGAATGCAGGAGAGTAAGTACATGAAGAGGGTAGTCATGATCAATTGGTTGTCGGAAGTGCTCTATGGGAGGGCAAGGTGGTACACCGATACGCTTGTGAAGTAAGAAGTATCTGAACATCTCATTTTGGCATAAATAATATGTCTGCACCCTGTAATCTAAAATATGATAATGATTGCATGAAGAAAATGAGTTTTGGTAATATTGGTGTGATTAATAGCTGAAAGTATTCAAATTTTATAAATTCTGAAAATGATTCATTGATTGTTGCAGCAATGAAAATGTGTTGAGGCCTGGAAATTCGCAAGCAACAACAGAAAGGGATTCTCCCCAGTCAAGGTTCCCAACTAGCCCGTGACTGTTTGGTATGGGGAATCTGTTCGGTTTGCGGTCCGGCTACCTTAGGTCAAAGTAACCAAAACAAAGGTTTTACCGGTTGCGGCCCGGTCCACCGTGTATATTTTTGTATTTTTTTACTTAAGTATGATATGCATATGCCTAATTAACTATGCAGGGCGATAAGGATGCAAGAAGTATTCACAATGTGATGCATAGGTTCTTACCTCCCGTCTTAGGCTCACAAGCATCTAAATCACATGTACAGAAATAAAACTAACTATCTATATATCTATCTATCCCCGGGGAGCAAACTTTAACTTATTTGTGAGTAATGTGAATTGTGCATGTATCATAAAGAGAAATTACAGATAGCTGATATTTCTTCCTAAAACACATGAATGATTAAAGATATTTCAACAATCAGTTAGCTAATTGTTTTATGAACAACATACATTACTCGTGGTGGTAATTCCACAAAATAAGCCAGAAATCATTTAAACAAGAACATAGGTTCTGAGAGTTAGAATGATCTCATGGTTAATGGACAAAAAGCTGGAAAAACAAAATAGTTCATCTTTCAGCCATCCACAACATAACATTTGAAAATGCCACCCATCTTCCTCCAACAGGCAAACAATACTTATTTATTTCAAAGAGAAATAGTTCTTCTTACAATATAGATTTTCAAGTCTAACTGGGAAAAATCCCTTGTTCCCTCTTAGTCTATTACATTTATGCAAAAAGGTGAGACGGTTGGGCTGCCCAAAGTAACCTTTGGCCTTCCCAACTCTTCGTTTCCCAACGCTTGACTTTTCTCAAATGTCTTTTTACAAAACGTTACATATTACAAAAAATGACCAATCCTTTACAAGGAGGGTCCCACTTGGGCATCTAGAAATTTCTTCCATGCCGAAGCTTCAGCGGCAATTCCCTCAAACGCACAAGGCTCTAAAAACTGAATATTAATCTCAAACTTAGCATCCTGGTTCTTTATAGCCTCAATCCTGTCTGCACTTAATCGAATCTGATCCTCCAGAAGCTGCATGCTGATAGCTGAATGATCTACTTCACTCCTCAGGATCTAATCATTCAGTGCTTTAATCTGCTGTACTTCGGCCTCCTCCTCCTGGTATCTCTTCTGCAACAGCTCTACAAAGGCGTTGTGATTTGGGAAAACCTCAAGCCTCTGCTCGGCCTCTATCTGGCACCGATTGTAGGTAATGAGAAGCCTTCTGAAAAACTCGGTGCATGCTCCTTTCGTCTTCTTAACTGATTTTTTGAAATCCTCTGTGGTATTTATAGAAAATTCTAGCAAGTCATAATCCCGCCTGAGGGCCTGTGTATCCTTTGATGGCAGTTCTGCTGGATTTTCTTCCTTGTTTTCCAGCCTTGCCATTCTTGTAGTCAGGACTTCAAGGACGTCCTGAGATCGATCTACAAAGTAAGAGGAGGTCTCCAGGATTTCCTCCAATCTGCTATCTACCTACACCACCTTGCACCTTTCTCCTTCTATAGCAGTCTGTAACTGCAACATCTTAGTCTTCTGGGCCAAGATGTGCTCTTTGAACGGTTGGAGGTTAACCTATTGCTCCCTAGCTTCCTCCAGAGCAGTTGTCAGAGAAGAAATCTACTCTTGATGTTTCTCTCTCTATTCTTGGGAGTGCATCTCACTGGCCTGCAAGATAATATTTTTCTACTCTTCTAGCTCTTCTACCTTCTCCTGCAGCCGTTCCTTTTCTATCTTCATCTCCTAATATTCTTTCTGCACTTTTTCCAGGGATTCTTGTGTTGTTTCCTTGACTTGTCTTTCTACATGTCAGGAACCTCTCTGCGTGTGATCAGTCTATATACTTCCCCCCACTGGTATTCAGGTTCAATACCAGAAATGCACTTAGTGTCTTCGTATATGTATTTAGTTTTAGTGACAACTTCTGCTTTGGGCTCTTCCTCAACCACCGGGGCCTTCTTCTTTTGTCTCTTTGACATTGTGAGCTCTTCCTGCCATAAAATTGTAACATTAAGCCCTTTTGGCTGAGTGACAAACTGGTATACATCAATGTGCAGTGTGCTATTTCTTCTATGTTTAACATAATAGCAATCAGTCAATGAAGCAAGTATATGCATGTATAGACTGAAATGGCCTAACTAACAGAACTATTAAACCCAATGTGCAGTGTTCAGTGACTTTGTCTATGTCCAACATGATGAAAAATAGTTATATGCATTAAAACGTGCAAGCTATCACTGCTGTATGATATTAAACAATTCTATCAACCACATTTAGGACGGAAATAAATCTACATTAATATGCAACACACTTCGGCTTTGTATGCACACCATGGTCATCTCGTTTCGTGGGAAAGACAGTAGCAGTTACGCAGGTTTTCAACGATGCCTTAACAAAACCCTGCCCACGCACTTATGGTCAATAAACTAAGAGCAGTGGAATATCCCTTTCAATCGGCTAGGAAATCGACGCTGAGCTCGAACGGGGTCGGGCGGAAACATATGACGAAAACGATTGGGGTTTAAACGATGCATGAAGCACAAAACAGAACAAACAGTCCCAAATCCACAAGGAAGGGCCATGGAAAACCTATCTCCACCATACATCATCATACAGGGTGGTTTGGTCCAGATAGCGTAACGGCCGTCTGCACCAAACCCCCTAATTCTCTATGCCCAGGGTGACATAGCAACGACGATATGGAAAAAATACTCTAACGGCCAAACCTCCCTCCCACGGATAGTTAAGATAAAAAACTCCACCTATATAGGCATATAATTTAACAGGATGAGGAAAACGACCAGGGAAACAAACCACCGTAGAAAATAAAACCACCAAACGTTCAAACGGAAAGAGGAAAGGCCAATGAAGCCTACCTGGAACTGATGTGTAACCAGCGTGTATGGAAGGACGAAGATGGTTAGGCTTCTACAGTTGCCACCTGGATGCGAGTACCGGCAATGGGGTCCGAACAAACTCGAACGATCAACAGCACGATAGTGACAGAGCACGGCAGTTAAAAATAACAATAGAATAATAAACCCCTTGACCCCGTATATATAAGGTCAACACTCACGGCATATCAGATGGCGGACCACTTTTGGATCGGAAACTGAAAGCCAACTTTCTTCCGCAACAACGGACGACCAAAATGCTATGCCACTCACATACCATACTTAGCGGAACCTCGGTAGACTATTCATCGGGACCAAAGTGAAACTGGAGCTGCAACGGTGGAGCCATGGAGGGTAAATCGATCCACAACAGGTAAAATCTGAATTAGAAGAGAAACGACTCCACATCGGAAGGGCTGGTGCTTCTTTCATCCGCAACAGCGGAACCGTAAAGCATACCACCCTCCACAATGTCGGGACTTGAATCGGAAGTGAAAACACTAAACGCTCAAAGAGTTAAGAGCTTTGGCAGCCGCAACGGCGGAGCCACAAAAGATGTGGCCTTCTGCAACAGTGGGAATCGAACGACTTAAACATCCCAAAACCAAAAGCCTTCCGCAGTCGCAACGGCGGAAACCCCCCGACTTACGGGATCGAAAAAATAACATAGGCGGGAAACGGAACATTGAAGCAATGATCGAGAGAGGAAGTGGTTTTCCGTCCGCAATGGAGGAGAAATAAATGACACATCCTTCCGACATAAACCAAAATATCGGCCGATGTGAAAACCAACGGATCGGAAGACGAAAGTGTATTTCTTTCCGCAACGACGGAAAACCAAAACAAATATCCACCCACAATGGCGGGGCACTGACCAAAATAACTTCCGATTCGGGCATGCTTCAAATGCATTCAGAGGAAGTGATAGAGATTGATCAGACATTGGATTACTTCAAGCATCAGAGGAGGAATAAAAAACAATTGGTATCTCAATCCAAGCATTTAGAATTAACTCAAGGACAAAGAACTAATCGAAGCAAAGGAGGGTCCTAATTTTTTTTTGGAATTTTGGGAATTTGTTGCAGCTGCAACAATTGGTGACTACCTGGTGAACCCTAGATTTCTGAATTAACCCCTTCCCAGAGCAAGACCATCTGAATAAAAGTTGAAATCTTCTAGATGTTTGTATCCCCAGGCTGGCCAACTTAAGCATTTAAACCATTGAGAAGTAGTCCATTCTTTGGGAAATGGTAACATCAAAAACATTGCAAGTCTGAATGACTATTTTGAGGCCTAATGAATGAGGTTTATTTTACCCATCCTTAGGTAGTTTCATGCTTGGACACCACAGGATTGTAACAAATAGTAAACAACATTATCCTTTTGTTCCTCATTCCCATGCCAATTGCACTTTTGTGCCATTAGAACTTTAGTTCTTTTGATTCCTCCATTTGCCTTTCTTTCTGAATTTTATTTAGGATCCTCTATCCCATAGTGCCCTTTTGTGTGAGAGAAGAATTGGTGTTTCATCTCACGGACGGAGAGGAACTTTCGGCAATTTTAAATTCATGCTTTTGATACTTTTCTTTGATATGTCTTGTTTCTTTTAAGGAGTTTTGACTCTTGATAGGTTTTAGCTTTTTTGAAATTATGGCATGGGATCATTTATATATGATATACTGTTTACCTTGCTTCCTTTCCGTGGGCCTTTCTCCGTCACCCCCTTGGATATTTAAGATGTGAAATGGATGGAGCCTCGAAATAGTATTCCAGACCTCTTTGCTTCTGAGTTATTTATAGGGGTTAAGTAAGACTTCAATGAATGCATGGCCAGTTAGGAACACTGATACTAGAAGACTTTCTATGTTTCAAAGCACAGTATTTTGCTCAAGATTTCATTTAATAAAGAACCTTGATGTTTCCATTGCAACCAAAAGTTTGCCTCTTTATTCAAAATCAACAGAACTACTAACAAAGCGGTGAAAATGAAAGAAATCATCAAAGCTATAAATTAAAATAGAACAACCTCAAATCAATAATCAAAGCATTAAAGAAAACAAATCAATTTATTTATGTACAAAGCAAAAGAAAAGAAAAAATTTTGCCCACTCCTAAATATCTTTAATATTAGGGAGTTAGCGGGTGGGATGGATTATAGACATGAGACATCTAACCATGGTCTACCTCTGCTATTTTTGAAATTGAACACATGTCTACTATCCTACATTCATCCCTTTCAGCCCGAGGAAGTTGAAGGAGCTCAGGCTGAGTGTCAATCATCGAACTGGCCTTTCTTGAGGTATGATGTCTTAGCTTAAACTTAGTTAGATAGTTTCCCAGGACAGAATCAGCAGATTCATTTCCCTCTCCTAGCCCAGTAACATTGTGCTTCATGTAGGGTTCTCTTAAAATCTTAATCAGGTTTGGGCTACCCTTCTGAGGCAACCATAGGTGTGACTAGTCTAAAGCAAAGTAACCATCTAGTCATGCTGACCAGTCTCAATTCAAGATCAATCCATAGCCAACAGGTATGTCTGCTACGACAATATCAAGGTACTGATATATTTTTTTATTTGCAGACAATCGAATCAGAACATTCTTCATCTACCTCACCACTTTGACACTGGTCTTGTCTAGTTGAGTGACGTCCCAATCAGTAGGTATTAGCTGCCCATTAATCTTTTTGTAGATTTCTAGAGGCATAACATTCATCGATGATCCAGATTCCACCAGACAATTATGCACCTTATGGTTCAAAATCTCCAGAGTCAAAATGAAAGGTGGGGTGCTAGTTTTCCTTTCCCCAGTTGATTTGACCTTTTCCTCCACAGGTTTATTTTCGGTGGGTATCTCCTTTTTAACTTCCTCAGCTTTTCCAACGTTCTCTTCCTCAACATCTTCCGTAGGTTTGACAGGCTCAATGATCGGTTCTGTTTTCGGGTTGAAAGTAGTGACTTTAGGTGGATTATCTTTATTACTGACATCTGCCTGTCTCTTGACATTCTTTTGCAATATTTTGATCTTCGAAATTTTTAAATCCATGTCCTTTGTTGCTGTAGGTGTGCATTCAATTTTGAGAGCACTCTCTTCAGTGTCAAACAGCGAGACACCATCCCATGAAAACATGGTGTCATTATCGTGTTTCTCCATAGTCTGGTTTTTCTTTTCCTCTTTGCCATTGTCCTTGGTCAATTTAGAATCTAGAAACTAATTCATAACCAATGTCATTGAATTCAACCATTGAGGACACTTCTTTTCAGAATGAGGCTGTTGGTGAAAAGTGCAAAAGTTGTCTCCTCCCACTTCTGTTATATTTATTGAGGCTAAATTTGGTGGAGATGTTTTCCATTGGTTGCTATCCTCTTTTTTTGGATAGTATGGTTTGTAATTTTTCCGCATTTCCCTTTCTTTTTCCAGATCTATGATTCGGTTGGATAGTTTCTGCATCATCTTCAGCATACCCTGATAATCATGTGCTTGCTCCTCTTTAGGTTTAGACAGCAATAACGTTCTTCTCTCTATGGTCTTTTCTCTGAGTTGCTCGGGATAGTCTTATATACTTTCCCTTTCATCTTCTACCCTTTCAACCTCTTCATAAGTTTTTGACAATGTAGGTTTGACTTTCGTCTTGGAAAACATGGCCAGCTCAGGTCCTAGGGCTGAGGTATAATATTCAACTAAGACTTTGTCTGAGGGTCTGTCAGCTTCAGAAATTTTTTTTAGGTATATTGAAAATCTTTGAGTGAAACTATGTACCTTTTCATTCTTCTCTTTTCTTAACAAACCAAGACCTTTCATCAATGAGGCATGTGTTTTTCGGGCTGTGTATTTACTTCTGAAAACCCTTTCGAAGGTGTCCCAATCAGGAATAGAGTTTGCAGGCAAGCCGAAATACCAGGATGTTGCTGCTCCTTTCAAGGTGTGTGGGAATAGTCTACAGACCACGTCTTCATACTCCCCATCCCTTAGCCCTTCTAATGCTAGATAAAATCTTTGCAGGTGGTCATCTACAGCAGTATTTTCATCAGGATCAAACCTAGATAGCAACTTATCAAAATATTGAGGTAAGTTATGCAAGGGAGGTGTGAGGTTCAAAGGCGATCTAGCTCTCCATGCCGGTAGAGGGTTGGGCTGATTTACATTTATGCCAGCCATAGGCACAGGTATAAGAACAAGAGTCTGAGCAAAAAGCAACGCAGGGTGAGGACAAGATTTCTTACTTCAAAGGTATAACCGAAACTTGTAAGTACTTGGGTCAGGTTACAAGCTTTAAACATCTGCTGGTGGGTAATCTTGGGAAAAATAAGTTTCCACGGCCAGCCATGCACTGGCGGCCCTCCTTCTAGTGCCAGAAGTGTTGAGGCCTAGAAATTCGTAGGCAACAACAGAAAGGGATTCTCCCCAGTCAACGTTCCCAACTAGCCCATGACTGTTTGGTATGGGGAATCCATTCGGTTTGCGGTCCAGCTACCGTAGGTCAAAGTAACCAAAACAAAGGTTTTACCGGTTGTGGCCTGGTCCACCGTGTATATTTTTGTATTTTTTGACTTAAGTATGATATGCATATGCCTAATTAACTATGCAGGGCGACAAGGATGCAAGGAGTATTCACAATGTGATGCGCAGGTTCTTACCTCTCGTCTTAGGCTCACAAGCATCTAAATCACATGTGCAGAAATAAAACTAACTATCTATCTATCTATCTATCCCCGGGGAGAAAACTTTAACTTATTTGTGAGTAATGTGAATTGTGCATGTATCATAAAGAGAAATTACAGATAGCTGATATTTCTTCCTACAACACATGAATGATTAAAGATATTTCAACAATCAGTTCACTAATTGTTTTATGAACAGCATACATTACTCATGGTGGTAATTCCACAAAATAAACCAGAAATCATTTAAACAAGAACATAGGTTCTGAGAGTTAGAACGATCTCACGGTTAATGGACAAAAAGCTAGAAAAAAAAAAGTTCATCTTTCAGCCATCCATAGCATAACATTTGAAAATGCCACCCATCTTCCTCCAATAGGAAAATAATACTTCTTTACTGCAAAGAGAAATAGTTCTTCTTACAATATAGCTTTTCATGTCTAACTGGGAAAAATCCCTTGTTCCCTCTTATTCTATTACATTTATGCAAAAAGGTGAGACGGTTGGGCTGCCCAAAGTAACCTTTGGGCTTCCCAACTCTTCGTTTCCCAATGCTTGACTTTTCTCAAATGTCTTTTTACAAAATGTTACATATTACAAAAAATGACCAATCCTTTACGAGGAGGGTCCCACTTGGGCATCTAGAAATTTATTCCATGCCGAAGCTTCAGTGGTAATGCCCTCAAATGCACAAGGCTCTAAAAACAGAATATTAATCTCAAACTTAGCAGCCTGGTTCTTTATAGCCTCAATCCTGACTGCACTCAATCGAATCTGATTCTCCAGAAGCTGCACACTGATAGCTGAATGATCTACTTTGGTCCTCAGGATCTTATCATTCAATGCTTTAATCTATTGTACTTTGGCCTCCTCCTCCTGGTATCTCTTCCACAACATCTCTACAAAGGCGTTGTGATCGGGGAAAACCTCAAGCCTCTGCTCGGCCTCTATCTGGCACTGGTTGTAGGTAATGAGAAGCCTTCTGAAAAAGTTGGTGCATGCTCCTTTAGTCTTCTTAACTGATTTTTTGAAATCCTCCACGGTATTTATAGCAAATTCCAGCAAGTCATAATCCCGCTTGAGGGCCTATGTATCCTTTGATGGCAGTTTTGCTAGAGTTTCTTCCTTGTTTTCCAGCCTTGCCATTCTTGCAGTCAGGACTTCAAGGACGTCCTGAGATCGATCCACAAAGTAAGAGGAGGTCTCCAGGATTTCCTCCAATCTGCTATCTACCTACAGCACCTTGCGCCTTTCTCCTTCTATAGCAGTCTGTAACTGCAGCATCTTAGTCTTCTGGGCCAAGATGTGCTCTTTAAACGGTTGGAGGTTAACATGCTGCTCCCTAGCTTCCTCCAGAGCAGTTGTCAGAGAAGAAATATGCTCTTGATGTTTCTCTCTCTATTCTTGGGAGTGCATCTCACTGGCCTGCAAGATAATCTTTTGCTGCTCTTCTAGCTCTTCTACCTTCTCCTGCAGCCATTCCTTTTCCATCTTCAGCTCCTGATATTCTTTTTGCACTTTTTCCAAGGATTCTTGTGTTGTTTCTCTGACTTGTCTTTCTACATGTCAGGAACCTCTCTGCGTGTGATCAGTCTATATACTTCCCCCCACTGGTATTCAGGTTCAATACCATAAATGCACTTAGTGTCTTCGTATATGTATTCAGTTTTAGTGACAACTTTTGCTTTGGGCTCTTCCTCAACCACCGGGGCCTTCTTCTTTTGTCTCTTTGACATTGTGAGCTCTTACTGCCATAAAATTGTAACATTAAGCCCTTTTGGCTGAGTGAAAAACTGGTATACATCAATGTGCAGTGTGCCATTTCTTCTATGTTTAACATAATAGCAATCAGTCAATGAAGCAAGTATATGCATGTATAGACTGAAATGGCCTAACTAACAAAACTATTAAACCCAATGTGCAGTGTTCAGTGACTTTGTCTATGTCCAACATGATGAAAAATAGTTATATGCATTAAAACGTGCAAGCTATCACTGCTATATGATATTAAACAATTCTATCAACCACATTTAGGACGGAAATAGATCTACATTAATATGTAACACACTTCGGCTTTCTATGCACGCCATGGTCATATCGCTACACAGGAAAGACAGTAGCAGTTACGCAGGTTTTCAACGACACCTTAACAAAACCCTGCCCATGCACTTATGGTCAATAAAATAAGAGCAGTGGCATATCCCTTTCAATCGGCTAGGAAATCGATGCTGAGCTCGAACGGGGTCGGGTGAAAACGTATGATGAAAACGATTGGGGTTTAAATGATGCAGGAAGCCCAAAATAGAACAAACAGTCCCAAATCCACAAGGAAGGGCCATGGAAAACCTATCTCCACCATACATCATCATACAGGGTGGTTTGGTGCAGATAGCGTAATGACTGTCTGCACCAAACCCCCTAATTCTCTATGCGCAGGGTGATATAGCAATGACGATATGGAAAAAATACTCTAACGGCCAAACCGCCCTCCCACGGACAGTTAAGATAAAAAACTCCACCTATATAGGCATATAATTTAATGGGACGAGGAAAATGGCCACGGAAACAAACCACCATAGAAAATAAAACCACCAAACATTCAAACGGAAAGAGGAAAGGCCAACGAAGCCTACCTGGCACTGATGTGTAACCGGCGTGTATGGCAGGACGAAGACGGTCAGGCTTCTACAGTTGCCACCTAGATGCGGGTACTGGAAATGGGGTCCGAACAAACTCGAGCGATCGACAGCACGATAGCGACAGAGCATGGCAGTTAAAAATAACAATAGAATAATAAACCCCTCGACCCCGTATATATAAGGTCAACACTCATGGCATATCAGATGGCGGACCACTTTTGGATCGGAAACTGAAATCCAACTTTCTTCCGCAACGGCAGACGGCCAAAATGCTATGCCACTCACGTACCATACTTAGTGGAACCTCGATAGACTATATGTCGGGACCAAAGTGAAACTGGAGCCGCAACGGCGGAGCCACAGAGGGTAAATCGACCCGCAACAGGTAAAATCTGATTCGAAAGCGAAACAACTCCGCATCGAAAGGGCTGGTGCTTCTTTCATCCAGAACGGCGGAACCGTAAAGCGTACCACCCTCCGCAACGTCGGGACTTGAATCGGAAGTGAAAATACTAAAGGCTCGGAGAGTTAAGAGCTTTGGCAGCCGCAACGGCGGAGCCACAAAAGATGTTGCCTTCCACAACAGTGGGAATCGAACGACTTAAACATCCCGAAACCAAAAGCCTTCCGCAGTCGCAACGGCGGAAGCCCCCTGACTTACGGGATTGGCAAAAATAACACAGGCGGGAAATGGAACATTGAAGCAATGATCGGGAGAGGAAGTGGTTTTCCATCCGCAACGGCGGAGAAAGAAATGACAAATCCTTCCAACATAAACCAAAAGATCGGCTGATGTGAAAACCAACGGATCGGAAGACGAAAGTGTATTTCTTTCCGCAACGGCGGAAAACCAAAACAAAGATCCATCGGTAACAGCGGGGAACTGACCAAAATAACTTCCGATTTGGGCATGCTTCAAATGCATTCAAAGGCAGCGATAGAGATTTTTCAAACAGTGGATTACTTCAAGCATCAAAGGAGGAATCAAAAACAATTGGTAGCACAATCCAAGCATTTAGAATTAACTCAAGGACAAAGAACTAATCGAAGCAAAGGAGGGTCCTAAATTTTTTTGGAATTTTTGGAATTTGTTGCAGCTGCAACAAAATGTTATATGCATCAAGACTTACCAAGTGTTTGGCTGATTGAAGTTCAGGTTTCAGGTAGGTTGTTGGAGCATGGAAATGAGAGTAAGACGATGACAAAGGCCAAAATCTACCATGTGAAAGATCCAAACCTCATGAGAAGAGTCTCATGGCTGTGATAATAGTTTGTATGCATAATGAGTTGTAAATTTGAATTGTGAATTTCGGATTCAAGAAATTGCTCACAACTACTAATCACTATTGGCTTGCATAAGATTGTGTCAGGAGGACGCATTATAAGTGGGTATTCATGTTATGCTAGTAAGCATGAAATTAGAATGGGCATAGTGGTGCTGCTTACAAGAAACCCACAAATGAGGATCACCTCATTGCCAAGCAATTCAATTTATGTAGTAAAGAGAGTTGCAAATTATTTTTGAATATAATTATTAATGTTATTGCTTGGTTATGGAACAATAAATTTGGATTGTATTATTAGATAATGGTGGACTGTTTGGCTATTTGATGAATGTGCCAGGGGTACACACTGCAGGAAGATCATGGGTGATGGCCTGCAAAAGCCAAACTTCATGGGAAGGTTTTCCTTTATCTTGGAAATGGGTTTCAGGTGAAACTCCATTGGACATTTTGGAAATGTCTCATCTGCACTACATGTTTGGCAAGCAACATGAGTGAGATGGTAAGGGTTATGTCGGTAAGACATGTGTGGATACGAAATGTAAAGAGGAATTGGGATGGAAAACTAAGGGACTGTCAACTCAGAGAAGGGAAACCCCATTCCTCCTTAACAAAGGAATACTGCATCGGCAAATGGATAAGTGTTCTGTGACCCTAATCTAAGAATATGCATATCAAATTATTAAAATTCCACATGCAGAACATGTTTTGATTTTATTTCCATTATGGCAGATTGCTTGAGTATGAATAGGGCCTACATGGTTCACATCGGAAAGGGGTGCACACTTTCCCGATGTTGGATCATGAAAGGGTTTTCAATATTGATTACACTCTAGGAAGTGGACGCACTCCTGGTGTCTCAATACTTGATAGTGAATGATATAAAATATGATTACAATTTTAGAGCAATAACGTTGATGAGTTTGCTTATATTTCTTATGTTGACAGGCTAAATAGATGCATTTTGGTGTTGCACACTAAAGAGAAAAGGCAAACGGTTGTTGTGAGGGGTTGTGGAGTAAGGGTTATTGTTGATATAAGTGTATGCTGGTATAAGTGTATGTATTATTGTTGATATAAGTGTATGTTGGGCTGCTAAATTCCTGGGGATCCATAGTATATCTTGGACCTGGAAATGGTCATGGTAAAGTTCCAAGCCCAGTCGGTGTGAAGGTGTACTGGCTGGACATTAATTATTTGATGTTGTGGAGTAGCCTGCATCCTGACCTAACATCCAAGTCCATAGGCAATCCCAAGGCTTGTAAAGCGAAGCAGGATCCTGTGGACCAACGAGGAAACGCACAATATAGATAAGTATTGGGTTATTTTGCAACTCTTGCTTATGAATATGCATGTGTATATGATTTGGTTATGATGTTTTAAGCTCTTGTTTAAGAGATAAAAACTGATGAGAATAAAGTAAACATGTGAATTTATTCAATGTTTGAATATAGGTATCACTAG
>LPNX010217451.1:212329-240008 GCA_001517045.1 Pseudotsuga menziesii | reverse complement strand
CCCTGCCCAAGAATGGACATGAATGAGCTCATGTGCCTATTGGGAAGGCATGAAAAATATGAAAGTCTCCTTGATGAGACTTGGACTATCATGCCAATTGGGCAATTAATTGACTGATATTAATGTCTATATTATGCTTGGTCTAACAGAATTTCAATGATGCATTTCACAGGTGAGAAGAGTAAAATCCAGTGGTGCACATTGACTATGGCAGCAGAACAAAAGTTGTTGGACTTGGCTGGGAATATCCTTCAAACGATTGCGTGGACCCAAGAGAATCTTGGAGAGATGCTCAAGATACAGAAAAGGCAGAATGAAATGAACCACCAAATTTTTCAAGACTCTATTGGTTTGCAAAGGGAGGTGAAAAGCCTTCTGGGAGAAATCGGCAAAGGAAAGGAAGGTGGATCAATGATGGGACATTCATCCAAGCGATCCGTTTAGAAATGGTCCAGGCATGAAGACTCAAAATAAATTGAGCAGGTAAAGATGAAGCAGCAAGTGAAATGTTGGGAATGCGGAGGACATCATTTACGCTGGTATTGTCCCACGAGGGAACATGAAGAGGGCAATAGCCATAAAGTTCCTAGGCTTCGGGATAAGCCAAGACCTGAGAACCAACAAGAGAAGTTCTGGGAAGTTAGGGGGCTTGGTATTGAACATTCAAAGTAGATAATTGAAGATGGGATAGGTCTGCAAAAGTTTTAAATTTTGATGTGTAAATTGTATATGTATTGGAACACCGAGGACAGTGTTATTCCAAGGGGGAGGGGATTGTAATACCCTGGTTTGACCCCATTTGCATTAACGGGTACATGATGTATATTTTGTAATTAATCATGGTGAGGAGCTAAAGGAAAAATCCCCACCATTGATTTGGTTATGTATGTTTCAGCAATAGGGATCGTTGCCGATGGTATATCGTGCTATCCGACACACTATAGTTTTGGGCATAATGTAAATATGCACATCAATTAAAATAAACCTACAGCCAGCTACAACGGTGCAACGTTAAATGAAAAGGGCATGATTCCTAAGGTTAAGGGGGGGTTGTCTAAACCGTGGGAGCCATTGGGAGTTTTCCATGTGTCACCACCCTGTTTGACTGCTCACCTTCCCTTGTCTCATCCAACCACCACTTTAATGTCCTGCGGTATGTTGGGGTAGTTAATGTTGGCCGTGGAGTTTGGCAGGATGACATTCCTTTCCCACACACACACTCCACCAGCAAGCTTGCTCTTCCTCATGCAGAGGGCAGGGGAACGGTCACTACTTTCCCACTCTTCCACTTGTGGTTTTTTCTGGATCAGGACACACAGGCAGGGGCAGTTTTGTTCTCCCTTCTCACACCGTTTACTGATCGCTGGATCGGTTCTCTCCTACAACCGTGAGTCATCTGGTTACCTTCACGCAGAGGGGGATTCTGTTTTCCTCACAATTTTGGGTTCTCCACTGTGGTTTTTGTCTAGACCATGTCACGCTGGCGGGGTCTATTCTCCCTTCTCTCACCGATTACTGGTGTCCGTGGTTCTTCACTGTAAGATTGGCTATGTTCTTTTCCCGACTTGTGAGGAGGATTGAGTTGCCTTTTTTATTATCGAACTTCTCCTCCATTGGTTGACTGTGTCGCCTTATGTTTTGAGGGGGGGTCTGCGTATGTGTTTCCTCTGTCCAGACTAAGAATCAGACCTTTTCATCTTCATGTGGTATTTGTGGTGAGTCTGTGTTACTCCCGCTGCTGCAGTAGTAAAAGCATGGCTGTTGATCTATCCCTGGTTGGGTTGCTGCATGTGCAAACACCCTTTTTGCAGTTTTTCTTTGCATATATGTTTTCCCCTATCCATACTGGGATTCTGGCTTCTTTCCCATTTGCGGACTATGTAATGTTTCCATCGTTTCATTGTGATACTGGGGCTGTTGTCTTTCCCCTAGTTTTGGGTTATTGTGTATGCAAGTGCCCTTTTGGGTTGCTGCTGAGTTGTTTTGGCCATGCTAGGGCCAAGAACAACTCTGATTTGTCTTGAGGACCTGAGCTATGTTCATCCTTATGTTGGGGTTGTCACTCTGTGGTCTTCATATTCTTCACAGAGCTGTGAACTGTTTGCCTTACTGCAGTATGCAGTGGTTGGTCTTCGGACTGTTGAGAGTAGGATTAGAGGCTGGGTATGCTTGAGAAAACTGGTGTTTGAGGTCACCAACTTAGCATTTATCCTTTCCTAGCTCCTTGATGGCTTGATAAACCCTATTGTGTGGGATTGGCTGATTTGTGCATCTTGGCTATGTGTAAACCTACTTTGACCCTTATTCCTTGAGGAATCATGCCCAGCTTAGTGGTGGTAGTGTTGTTGAGAGATCGATGAGCACGCTGGCCTATGGTTGGGTGGAATGTTGCAGCGACGTAGCTGGTTGCGGGATGAGTTCTTATTAGATGAGTATTCTTGACTATTTCATATCTACATTTATATTTACGAATTAATGAATATAATGAACATGTGGTATGCTTGAATGAATGTATGTTGTTTCTGCTATGTATATGAGGATTATGCATCTTAATATGCTCTACGTTTTAAGCTTTTTATTTTAGCATTATATGCCTATTCAACTTCATGGGGCTATTTGCCTGTATGTTTGGTGATAGTAGCGTCCTCTTCGTCGGTCAGAGGGTCGGGGACGTTAGAGCTGAATATTCATATCGAGTACTTCAAACCAACTAGTGTTGTCAAAAGTTGGAGTCAAATATACAAAACCCATCAATTCCAAAGGTCATTCTATCATCTATCTGGAAAGGGATGATAATCAATGCTTTCTTTGCAGCTACATATACCTGTGCCACATATATAGGTCCATACATGATAAATTTTCTTGTAGAGTACCTAGGACGGACAGAGCATTTTTCCTATGAGGGTTATGTGTTGGCCTCTGGTTTCTTTGGTGCAAAGATGATTGAGTCACTGGCACAGAGACAATGTTATTTTGGAGCCTAGCAGCTCGGGATGCAGGTTAGATCAGGTCTAACAACTCTTGTATACAGAAAAGGCTTGTGTTTGTCTAACAGGTCTAGACAAATGCATATTGTTGGTGAAATTATAAATTATATGAGTGTAGATGTGGAACGCATTGGAAATTTCACCTAGTACATGCATGATATCTGGATTATCCCTCTATAGGTGCTCCTGTCTTTAGTAATTCTATACAAGAATATTGGTGTGGCATCTATTGTAGTGCTCGTAGCCACAGTTGGAATCCTGGTTAGCAATACCCCTTTTCGCTAAAATACAAGAGAAATATTAGGGTAAGATAATGGAGGAAAAGGATAGACGTATGAAGGATACCTCAGAATTCTTAAAGAGCACAAGGCCACTGAAACTGCAATCTTGGGAAACCTTATATCTACATAGGCTCCTAGAGCTGAGAAGGGTTGAACAAGGTTATCTATGAACATATCTGTACACCTCTTCTACAGTCATTTTTCTCTTTTGTACAGCACCAACCTTCATGTATGCTATTACATTTGGTACCTACTTTCTAATAGGGGTTCCATTTATAGAAGGTAAAGTGTTTTCTGCCTTAGAAACTTTCCAAATCCTTCAAGAGCCTATATATAATCTGCTAAAATCGGTTTATATGATTGCTCAATGCAACGTGTCATTAAACCAATAGCCACTTTTGTACATGAAGAAGAGCTACAATGCAATGTAGTATAGAATCTACCTAGGGATTCAACCGACATTGCAGTTGAGATCAAAGATGGATAATTTTCATGGGATCCAAACTACTAATCTGACGTTAAGTGGAAGAAATTTGCATCTAAGAAAAGGCATGAAAGTTATAGTCTGTGGATCAATGGGTTCTGGAAAGTCAAGCTTGTTTTCCAGTATTCTGGGAGAAATACCCAAGCTATCAAGGATTGTGAAGGTCAGTGGTACCATTTCTTATGTTCCATAATCTCCATGGATTCAAAGCGGGAAAATTGAAGAGAACATCTTATTTGTGACCAACATGAATAGAAACAAGTACCAAAATGTACTTGAAGTATGTGCTCTAAATAAAGACCTAGAATTGTTTTCTCATGGTGATCAGAAAGAGATTGGAGAAAGAGGGATCAATTTGAGTGGCGTACAAAAGAAAATAATACAACTTCTCGTGCAATCTAGTAGGATGTAGATGTCTATCTTCTCGATGACCCTTTTAGTGTTGTTGATGCTCATACATGAGCTCATCTCTTTAAAGTACTGCTCTCAATCTCCAATTAGAAGGATTGAATGAATTTGTAGAGTAGATTGTCAAAGTACACTTTTATTTGAATGCATAGTCCAATGCCTCATTAGTTCACCAATTAATGTAACAAGAGTTCCTTCTTGGATTTCTGGGATCGAAGACAGTGGTATATGTCAAACATCAAGTAGAATTTTTATCTGCATCTGACCTTATACTAGTGAGCCCACTTTCTACACTTACAAATGTGTAACCTTTATGTACAGTACAATTTACTCTTTGAATAGGAAATTGCTAGTGTCAAGTCATGAAAAAGTTTTAGGGATCTTTTGGGAAATTTTGCAGGTTATGCAAGATGGAGACATAGTTCAAGTTGGGAGGAGTGAAGATATTCTGGGTGGTGTGGATTTATTAAAGATATTTGGTGCACACCAACATACTTTGAATGCAATTGATGCAACACAGATTTCATCTAGGAGGATAGCACCACAAACAAGCAATAACAAAAGTAGATTCTACAATACCATGGACTCTGAATACAATAAACCATTTCAAAATGAGGATGCAGAGGACCGAGCAATGAGAATCAATGAAAATAGATCTGGATAGATTGTAAAGGAAGAATAAAGAGAAACTGGGAAGGTATGCAAGTCTACTCTTCTTTTATAACTACATCATATAAGGGTGCCTTGGTTCCTATCATATTGGGAGCACACATACTATTCCAGGTGTTGAAAATCAGTAGCAATTACTGGATGGCTTGGGCTTCACGAGGATTGGACTCCATGATCTAAGGTCTAAATTAAGAATTATTCTGCAAGACCCAATACTATTTGAAAGAACTGTATGGAGCAATCTGGACCCACTTGAAGAACATTCTGACAATGAAATTTGGGAGGTAAGTCCTCTTAAAAGGAATCAATTTTAATTTCCATGCCATGTTGGAGGCTCTTTGGATTATAACTCATTATTTTGGAAGACTAAGAAACACTTCCTCTTATATGATATTATTTCTAAATAAGTCAGTCACTAGGGGTGACTGGGGTCGTTAAGAGTGGGGCTATGTTATAGCTACCACCAAGTTCGATTCTTCTTATATGATGTGGTATTTTGCTAAAGTTCGGGTTGGTGAGAGTGGGGTTCTTTTATATATTCTACCAGGTTTGATTCCTCTTACATGATTTTTCTCCAAGGATGTTGGCATACTAACCTATGTAAGAGAGCCATTGTTTGTTATGTGGTTGGACCATGAAGGCAGTTGTTTTGGGTCATTGTTTGATCCTTGGTTGGGCATCAAGGCCTTTAAATCATAGTGTAAACCGCGTTCTCTTTTATTAGGTGGTTCATATTGTTATTTTTTTGTTTTATGTACTTAACAACAGAATATTTAATGTTGTATAGGATGGAACCTACATCATCAGATTTAAGATCCAATGGATGTATATCTCAGTCTATATAACATTTATTACACTGCTGAGTAGTGCATATGTTTTTTCAAAAGGTATGAAGGGTTGACACACCTTGTAAGGGGGTATTCTATGTTCTATGGATGGCACGTTATGGACATTAAATCGGGTCACTACTTGTTTCATAGTTTAGCCATCAAAGTCGTTAAGTTGGGTTAGTTGATATATCCACACAGAGTAAAGGGTATCCTATCACAACATGTGATTCATTTCTTAAAGAGGGAATCATTGTTTTTTCCAAGGTTGGCCTCTCTAGGTGGTTAAATTGGGTCATTGTTTGTTCAATAGTTGAGTCGTCAAGGTTATTAAGTTGATCCAAATGGTATATACATAGGGTAAACAACATTCCACCTCTTAATAGGAGGTGGAAGTTCATCACTTCAGTAAAATTTTGAATAATATTCAATACTTCTTAACTAAGTGAGTTATAAAAGTAGAAAGGATGCAAATTGTACTCCTATTGACTTGTTGGAGTCTTTCCTATTAGAATATAGATGGAATTTGGAAGAACATGAAGTGTTAAAGTCTCATCCTAACTGGTTTTATCTCAGTTTTCCTTTTCCATTTCAGAGAGTTCAATGACCTCTCCACTATTTGTTTTTACCTCACTAAAATGATTCACATTTTTTTAGATGTTCCTTAGTTGGATGTCATCTACTGTGGCCAATACTCTTTGTATGACTCTATCAATGGAAATCTATTCTTTTATCAATATAATTTGCTCTAGTTCAAAAAAATACCTATTGGAACACCTCTTTAAGGAATTTTAAAGTTTAACTGCGAGCAGATAGCATAAAACACATTCGGTCTATATTAAAATTTCATCATATCTATTTGGCATCCTATCTAATTATTATATATATGAAGCCAATGTCACACATAAGTCGATGCAAGCATTTATTTTTCTTTGTCATTTTAACAGAAAATTGAACTCAAAACAACTGTTCTTTTGGGGTTTTTAGGCTTTGGACAAAAGTCAGCTTGGACAAGCTATGTGCTCTAGTAAAGAGAAGCTTGATACATTAGGTCAGTTTCTATGTGCTTTAATTTTTATCATTTATGTATGGATGTGTACTTAACCATTCTGTTAACAATTGGTGTTCAATTCAGTGACAGAAAATGGAGAAAATTGGAGTGTGGGCCAATGACAACTTCTTTGTTTAGGACGCACCTTGTTGAAGCATAGCCGCATCTTAGTAATGGATGAGGCCACAACCTCAAAACATATTGCAACTAACACCATTATCCAACAAATAATGCAATCAGAAACTCATGAATGTACAGTGATCACTATAGCTCACATAATTCCCACAGTAATAGACAGTGATAAGGTGTTGGTACTTAGTGATGGTATGTTTGTTTGTTATGTCTCTGGAATCTTCTTTTAAATTTTGTCTGATTCATGGGTTGGTTTTGTTGGTCTTAGTAAGGACAAACTTAAAACCCTGTGTTTTTAGGAAAAATTGTCGAGTACAACTCTACGACTAAGCTTTGAAGATGAATCTTCTTCTTTCTCAAATCTCATATCAGAATTCATGTGCTTTTATTTTTTGATGCAGATTTTGTAGAGGTTGTGTTGACAATCATTGATATAGATTTTACGTTGTGATGACAATCATTGTTGACATGTGGAACCAATTCAACACCCCCTTGCACACTTTATCCCATGCTTTGAATCCTAGATTTATGTGACGATGACCTCATTTCTTGAAGCAATGGGAAGAGGAAGGACCCACGTGGATGGGGTTGGTTGCTGTAGTGAAGAAATCCTTCAAGAGATCATTTGGGGGAAAATTTTGTAAAATTTGTTGGAGGAAATTGGAATGGACAAATTTTCAGACATCAGCCTTGACTACTTTGTATATTTGTACACTAGTTTTGGGATGTAATATTAACTATATTGTTTCCCCAGTTATCTCTTTTAGTTCATTTTGAAACATTCGACATAATATTCTTATTAATATATTTATATTAATTTAGAAAGTTTTCTTTATTGGGATAAATTGTTTTAAAAAATATTTCACATTTAGCTTTTATGATTTTTGATTTTCTATGTCCTATTTTTCTAGCAGCATAACTCAGAAGTTCTATGATGTTACAAATCCTTCACAGCAACACTGGGGAATTTGTTTACCTCCACCAATGGCAGAGTTTTCCTTGCTTGGATCAGCTTCTTCAGGTAATTTGAGAAAATCACTGGCTCCTGTAAGTGACTTTAGGATTTTAGTATATTGTACTTCCGTCCAATTATCTTTAGCACTTGTTATTGATATCTGTGCAGACAACTTTTTCTATGCTTCCATATTAGATTATTTAATAGCTTCTGATTCAGTCGTAAATAATCATTAGTATAGAAGATAATGTGTATTTTCTTTAGACAGCTTATGTTTTACTTCAGTGATTGTCTTCTAGATTCTTTATACATGGCTTCATTTTCATTTCCTAATAATATATACCTGTTCATATTTCCATGTGAAACTAGAACACAGGAGGTAATGTTGAGATTTCCCTTACCAGTGGAGCTGCTGGAAGATTAGTTGTATTGCCAGCTAGTGCATCTTGGTATGAAATATGTTTCTTGTCATGGAATATTTATTTAGTTTTCCAGCACCCCCTGGATTGGTGCAGAGTAACATTACACATTAAGTTTAGTGAACATAAGCTTCCATATGATTTAGGAGTTTGTGGTGGAATATTACATATCTTACTGAATCTTGAGACATTAATGGTTGTTGCAGGGGCTACCATGCTGCACAGGAAAAATCATTTAGTATGAGGATCCCAGCTATTCAGGGATCCTCTAATCCTAAAACAAGTTCATATCATTCACTTTTAGTGTCTTCAACATTAAATCTCTCTGCCTTAGTGGTGGAAGCTGCGACATCAGGGTTGAGTTTTGATCATGGCAAGTTATTGGTCAATAAGGGTGGGTAGTCATCAACGTTTATATCTAAAAAACATATTGATGCCAAACCTAATGCAATGAGTGGAACAAATATAAAATTAAATTCATGTGTAAATACCACTGGGGAAGCTTTCCATGGAAAGAATGCCAGTTTAGTTGATCCTACTATGAAATGTAGGAGTCATGAATGTTTTAAAAGTCTATTGAATAATTTGTCCTCTGACACACACAAGGGTTCATCTAAGCTGGGCAGTGGGCACATTGAAATAGCAAGAAGTGAATGAACAGATGCAACTTTAGTGTCATCTGGTATTGTCTGTGTTGGACTTTCTAAGGATAGCTTTATAATCTCTGTCCCTCAAAGAAACTCTGTTGTTCAAAGCAACAGTGAAGTGAATGTTGTTGCTCTAAATAAAATCAGTATAATGCTTTCAGGAAATCATGTTGAGAATTGTCTACAAAGGTCTCCATTTGATGATAGGTATCAAAACAATTATGAAGAACACTTTTCAGAACCATATGGTGAAGGTTTCTCTAAAGCTATTTCTTCAAAAGCAGAGGTGCCTCCCTTTATGCAAAAATTCCAATTTTCAGTGGATGATTATAGTTCTAAAGATTGTTCTCTTCATCAAAACTATGTAAATACTTTCACCCTTAATGGTGACGGTGACAGATTTGGAGTTACTGATCATAAAGCAGAGGAAAGATTAGTTTCAACTGCTGAAAATACTAGTGCAGGTTCTATCCAAAATTGTGAAAATGAGCCCATGTTAGAGGAAAGATTAGTTTCATAAGCTGGAAATACTAGTACAAGCTCTATTCAAAATTTTGAAAATGAGTCTATGTTAGATGCAACCAATAGAAGTACAAGTACTAGTTTTCAAATTCCCGAGAAAGTAGAAATTGCTAGAGATTCTAATGCCATTCCTGGAAATCTAGAATGCTTGGAGAATCTGGTGTGTAATGTCCTTCCAAAATTTTATATGAATGGCTCAGATGTTGGAGAAAACAGTATAATTTCAAACATATTGTCTTTGAATTTTGATTCAGATGATAGTGTATTAAATAGTCCTCACAATTTAGCAATTTTGCTCCTTGTTGAGACTGATAAATGCAATGGGCTGTCAAAGGAAATATCAAGTTCATGGAATTCTCAAAATAGCAAGCAATCAAGATTTTTATTTGCAAGGTCAGAAGGTTCTATAGAAAGATCAAGCCATTATTCCCCTCCCAATTTGGCATTGTCTAGGAAATTGCAGAGGGAGTGGTGAAATGGACAAGATGTTTTGGAAAGCAAAAATGGACATGAACTATTGAATATTAATGGACTATCTAATAATGCTTCTGGCCCAAAGGTGCAAGGATTTTAGAGTACTTCATAGGGAAGCACATTTTTGGTTCCTTCAGAGGCCAAGGGTAAGTTTTGTCTTCTTTTGTTGTTGGATATTAGTAATTTTCTTTTAATAATTATGTTTTACCTCTTGCTAATATTGCATTTACAGCTTTTGTTTCCTTTTATCCATCCATTTTAAGCCTTTGTATTTTTCCAAGTTTGTTAACTATGGATATAGACTTATTTTTATGGATCTAAATATAAGATATAACCATTTTCAAATGAGCCTATCTTTTAAGATCTAAAACTGCACAGGGGGTGTCCCTAAGTTGCACCAGGACATTACCAATGTCATGTAGGATTATCAGAATCCCTTGGCCATATTGGGGACTTCTTAGCATCACTTTCCAAAATCACTACCTAAGAGAATAGAAATATAAGGCCTTAGTGCTACACTCACTCACCAACACATTACCCCTTACTAAGAGACTATTCAATCTCTAATTCAGCCAAGATTTAGATTTTTTTTCTTTAAATTAACTAGGTCAGACCCTCTCTTACTCTTTCCATCTGCTCTGCCCTGCCTTTATCCTCCTACAGAAACATACCCTATGTTATACTGCTATACTAATGGTAGGTTTTGAACAATTCTTCATGAAACTTAAACTTTGTACTTGTAAATATAACTGTACTTGTAAATATAACTCCACACCAAAATACGAGACCCAGGTCTTAGTGAGGCTCTTATATTCCATTGAAGAAGCAACGCATCCCATGTGGGGAGTCGGAGTGGAAGGCGTAAACATGCCATAGGGCCTAAATGGAATTGGAACTTAAAACTAATTCATAATCAAATAATTAGGGTAGGGCACTTTCACATTCCACTCAAGTAGGATGGAGACATGATTTATTACCCTTACGAAGAAATAGTTTCTTGTAGGCAGTTTAAATGGGGAATATGAACCTCATCATGATTTTCTCTATCCTTTGCTTCATAATAAATGTGCATTACATGGTCAAGTAAATTCCTTCATTTTGAAAGTCATAAATATTGATAAGAATACACCTTTATGCAATTGTGCATTGTAAGAACATTGTAGAATACCAGTCTCTCCAACCTTTTCGATAGGTTTAGTCAATCTCAAAAGCTTACTAGAATCTAAATTTTAGTGTAGTCTTATTTTAGGTGACCATACATTCTAAGGAAAGTTCAGTTCTTATAAATGGTTATTTCTCTCTGTGAAGTATTGTCCAATCATCATGGAAGCTATTTCAAATCCTGTATATATCAACACAGAGCTGATATATATTTTGTTATACCTAATAGTTTACTAGTTTTTCAAGTTTAATTCATGCTTAACCAGTTGTCCTTCCTTTCAAATAACTGGTATCATCACCTAGAAGCCAAATATACAACCCTTTAAAGGTTTCTCTAAAGACGCTATGTTGTAGGAGCATGGTATTTCTCTTTATATTTGAAACATGACTCTTTAATTATTGAATCCACTATTAGCTGCCCTTATAGCCAAGGCATAATGATTCACAAAGCATAACTACTCCATAAAAAATGGTACCTTTGAAACAGTAAATGATTCAATGCTAAATAATTGCAATACTTGCAATTCCCCAAGTCAAAATACTTGCAATTCTTTGAATTCTAGGTCTAGAGATCATTTTTGCAAGACATTACGGTGCATAGGGAGTCAAGTCTCAAATTTTGCAAATGATAATCGTCAAGTCTCCATTAGCAATAAGTTTCTGAATCTTCCTGGATCTTAGAATGTTTATCACTTGATTTAAATATAAAATAGGCTTCACAATAAAATAGGCTTCACAATAAGAGAAGAAACCTTTTGCAGTTTGATCACAACCATAGACCTGCTTATTATGGAACCTTCTCAAAGAAAAGGTGAATATACTTTGCATAATTTTAAGTTTATTAATTATCAAAGAAACAGGTTGTGTTTTAATTTTGATAGCCCATGATGAGGAACATCTAAAACACCTTGAAGCTCATGGATTCTTAATATTGCAGTAGACAAGAGGGAAAGTTTTGTTTCTGACTCTTTGTTTTTGATGCAGTGATGGCATTGGGCTTCGAAATCCTTTCAGGAAGGACTCTTCTTTGGACTATGAGAATGATAGTGATGAAAAATGGGAAGAGGTACTCATCACTAAATCTCTTTGGTAAGAGTATTTGTAGTATTTTTATTAGTTTTAGTTACAGGGAAAATTGTACATAGCTCCCAGGAATTAGTTTATCATAAATACTAGTTACTAGTTATAAGTTGTAATAGTAATAATGGTGTAGTTTCTAGATTGATATCTATCATAAATTTGTTTTAATATCTTCATTGTCAAGAAATAACAACTTCTTAAAGGGTGCTAGCTCAATGGTAGAGCGCCTGCCTAATTATAGGCAGGAGGTTGGTGATTCGATTCCTCCGTGCCCTATCATAAATTTGTGACTACAAAAATGACTAAATTCACATATATACGACTATTAGTAGCTAATTTCCCATATCTTAGTCATTAATATTTTAACATCTAGTAGTTTATTTAGTCGTATATTGTCATTAATGGTTGCAATCAGTGACTAAATCAATGACTAACTTAATGACTAAATCAATGACTAAATCATTAACTATCAATGAATAAAACAATGACTAAATCATTGACTATCAATGACTAAAGCATTGTCTATCAATGACTAAATCAATGACTACTAATTCAAGCTATTAATGACTAGTGAAATATGACTAGCTATAAGATAGTGGAAATTTGCTATTATTAGTCACCGAATCAAAAATAGTCGTTTATAGCCTGATTTTAGTCATTTTTTTAGGCATTAATTTCTCATTTTCTACTAGTGTTAGTTTAGTTTTTCATGAACAAAACTATAGATTCAAAGGGTAGATACATTAGAACTAGTTCCCAAAACCTTGTTAAAATTCCTACTATCATTTACGAGGGATGAAATACCACAACCACTAAACTTAGCAGAAAGGTATTGAAGAACACACGTAGGAAGTATTTCTACTTGGAAACCTAAATATTTTATAGGAGAAGCCATATAAGCTGAAGAAATCATGGTGGGAAGTCCTAAGGATCCCATTGCTAAATAAATTCAATAGGGTCAACCTTTGGAAACCCCCAACCCTCCACTAGCACAGAAATATAACGATACAACTTTCTCGCTAGTAGGGGATCCTAAATTCATCAATTTCATCGATCCTACTCAGGTACAAGCTCTCTTTGGAATCTCAACAAATACAATTATTTCATAGATATAAACCTCCACAGTAGCACCTACCATCCCTATAGAATATAATAAAAACATAGTTGATCGGAGGAAGATCTCCCCTAAGAAAGAATGTTGGGACGCCCCATTATCACCTTGGAGGAAGCATCCTAGGTACACAGTCTTTAAGAATAAAACTTACATGCATAGATGGGGAGAGAATGAAGATCATGATGAGGTTATAAATGATGAAGGAGAAGGAGAGAATCGAACTGAGGCTACCTTTGAGTTCCCTATTTAGACACTGCACGGGATGTAAAGATGAAGAACATCCTTTCTTCCTCCTTACCTACTTTCTATGGAAAAATTAATGAAGACCGAGACACATTTTTGTTCAAGTTTGACATCCTTTGTAGAAGCTATAACTATCTACAAGATGCTCACAAATTAAAACATTTCCCTGCTACACTGAAAGACTCTGCTTTAAGATGGTTCATGGGATTGGGAGAATATAGTATTAGGATTTGGGAAGACATGAAAACCGCTTTCTTGAGGAAATACCAAGAGTATTGCAAACCAAGAGACTCTCAAAATGATATTTTTAAGATACAACAACTTGAAGACGAGAGCTTCGAATATTATCTCGAGAGATTTATTTATACTTTACATAAATCCAAATATAATGACCTTCGAGAAGATGTAGTATGAACCCTGTTTATTAAAGGGATCTCAGACGACCTAGTAGAAAACCTCAATCTCATGGAATCCGATGATATCTCTCATAAACCTTTTGCACAAATTGGGGAGATGTTTAGAAATTAATCTAGAAGTAGGGGGGAATTCAGGAGAAATCTTTGGGAACGTTACAATAGAAATATAAAAGGAAACACTCCCAGTTCTAGAGGAGTTACAAGGATAGAATTAGGAAACCTCTTGGAAAATTTCAAAACTGATATATTAGGAGAAATGGGTTCTCAACTAGATGATTTACAAGCCAAGAAAAGGCAAGAGGAAGAATGTGAAGCAATGATTATTTTCTATCCAAGATGCATGACTAAGAATCCCCAATGGGAATTCCCATTAAACAATATATGTGTATGTCACATTTGTACGGAGGAGCATCCAACAGAAAATTTCCCATCGTTTCCTGGGTTTCAAGCCAGATATAAGAGTGGGGATGTTGGTGAAACATCTAGGACACCTCCTTGGAAACCAAGGGACCGACCACCATATCATAATTTGTCACCACATCCCCCACCTTATTACCAACCCTACCAAACATCTCAACAATGGAACACCTTGAATTGGCAGAATTGACCACCCCAGTATCCTCCTCCTCCCCATTTTACTTAGCATCAGTATTGGCCACAGGGGTGGAGGGGATAGTCCTACCCCTAGCCACCACCTGTCTCTGCACCTAATCATCCTTATCCTCTACACTCTACCAATACCCAACAATTTTTACTAGGGTTTGTGCCTCCAGTTCCCCTTATTACACAACAACCTCATCATTTCTAGAATACAAACCATCCATGACCTACATTATTACCTGCACAACCGATATCTAACCCAAATAATAAGCCAACTCAAGCTCTTAATAGCATTGAGTTGCAAACTCTTCCATCCTATGCTATTTCGATTGTACTCGTACATGAGATACAACTAAGATCTAGAAGAGTTGTGAATGACAGACCCAGGTCATCAGTCATCATTCGTGAAGAGAATGAAGAAGAAGATCCTGATGAAGTCATGAATGATGTTATTTTTTAGGATGTGCCGACAATTCCAGTGCATACCTAGCCTCAACAAGAACCAACTCAAGAACAAAGAATAGGCTCCATTTTCAAAACGATTAGAAATAGAAAAACCTGTAATCCATTTTGAGTACGATATTCTAAATGAATTAAAAAATGTCTGTGTCAAGATCCCTCTATTACAAGCTATTAAGGATATACCTATTTACAGTAAATTAATAAAGGAAATTTGCATTAAGAAACCAAGAAGGAAACAAAAAGACCCCCTACTATTCATGTTATAGGAGAAATGTTTGAATGTACGACTGACTAGTCTAGAATTGTAAAGTATACAAACCCAGGAAGTCCAGTAGTAACTGTTATCGTAAATAATACTGCCATAGAAAATAAACTTATTGATTTAGGACTAGCTATTAATATGGTGACCACCACATTCTTAGAATTTTTACAGTTGGGACGATTTCTCCGACCGACCCCCTCAATTCTGGAACTAGTAGACCGTATTGCGGTGAAACCTGTTGGGGTTTTGGATGACATTGTTGTATCAGTAGCCTCATGGGAATATCCTATTGATTTCATGGTAGTAGAATCAAAAGATCCTTATAAAGGACATCCTATTATATTTGGAATAACATGGTTGTCTACCTCCAATGCCTTCATAGGATGTAGGGATGGTGAAATGAGCATTTCTAGAGGGTTGTCCACACAAAAACTTGTTTTATACTCCCCAGCACAACTTGTAACTGAAACCTTGTGGTGGTTAGAATTCCCCTTTGGGGATGAAAATATTGAAGATCCTTTCTTTCCTAGTGACTACTCCTGGGCACTTTAGGAGTAGACTACTGAGAATGTGTTAAACCAATTTGTCTCTTCAATAACTTGTATAGACTTTCCTCAGTCTTTTGCTCAACTCAATCAAATTTTTGGGGATGAGTTTCAAGAAAATATGGCCCTCTCAACATTCAAGGAAACACCATGTGTCTTTGCAATTGAATAGGACATAGGATCTTATACCACGCCTTGTGAAGTTAGCCCTGGAAAAGTTCTACACATAAATGCAGGGTTAACCGAGAGTCAACAAGAACAGTTGCTAAAGGTCTTTAAAACTAAATCCAGAGAATTTGGATGGGAATACAATGACATGAAGGGTATACACCCTGACACTTTTATTCACCATATTTACATGGGTTCTAGTGTATCCCCTATAAGGAAGCCTTAGAGGAGGATGAACCTTGCTTTGAAGGACTTAGTTAAAGAAGAGTTACAAAAACTCCTTAATGTTGGTTTCATCTACCCAATTTTAGATAGTAAATGGGTATCTCCTCTAGTGGTAGTACCAAAGAAATTTACAGGGAAATGGCGTATTTGTGTTGAATTCTAAGAATTGAATAAGGCTACGCTTAAGGACTACTTTCCTTTGCCCTTTATTGACCAAGTGCTAGATACTTTGTCCGGCAAACAATATTTTTCTTTTCTCGACAGATATAGTGGATACAATCAGATTTTGATAGCACTTGAGGATCAAGATAAGACCACTTTTACATTCCCTTGGGGGACACATGGCTATAGATTTTTTCCATTTGGATTATGTAATGCACCTACTACTTTTCAGCATGCAGTTTTACAAATTTTTGTTGATCTTATACATGACTGTGTAGAGGTGTACATGGATGATTTTACAACCTATGGTAATACCTTTCAAGAAGATCTTGATAATATTGAAAAGGTATTAATCCAATGTCAGGAAAAAAATCTAGCCCTTAGTCATGAAAAATGTAAAATGTTATTAACAGAAGGAATAGTTTTGGGGAATCATCTTTCCTCACAAGGGATCAAGGTGGGTCTTGCTAAAATAGAACTAATTGTCAGTCTCCCCTCTCCAAAAACTCAAAAGGAAGTCAAAAATTTTCTAGGTCATGCAGGTTACTACCGTCGTTTTATTGAAAATTGCACTAAAATAGTTGCACCACTGTTTCAACTGCTTATGAAGGATATATAGTTCCAATGGACTGAATCATGTCAAAGCGATTTTGAGGTTTTAAAAGCTAAGCTATCAGTGGCACCGATACTTAGGGATCCTGATTGGTCCCTTCCTTTTCATATATCCATTGATGCTTCTTACATGGACATAGGAGGAGTTCTTGGTAGAAAAGAGGGCTAGGCATTTTATGCCGTATATTTTATTAGAAAAAAATCGGATGCCTGCCGAGCTAAATTACACTGTTACTGAGAAGGATTTTCTGGCAGTATTCTACTCTATTAATAAGATTCACCATTACATCACAGGATATGAATTTTTGTGCATACATACCATTCTGCCATCAGATTTTTTATGAATAAACCAATTACCAATGGTAGAGTGACCCGATGGCTTCTTCTATTACAAGAATTTAATATCACTGTCGTTGATCGACCTAGTAGAGAAAATTTGGTAGCAGATTTCCTCTCTCACATTCAACATGATGATGGTGCTAAACCTGTTGATGATACTTTCCTTGATGAACATATATTTGTTGTGTCTGTTCAAACCCCTTGGTTTGCAGACATTGCTAATTATTTAGCAACTCGAAAATTATCAAACCACTTGTCTCCTCATGAGAAATGTTGAATTGTCATCCATAGTTCTAGTTACTCTTGGGTTGATAATGACCTTTTTCGTATCGGCCCGGATATTATTATTAGACAATGTGTACAGGAGTACGAGATGACAGAAATCCTTCGTGCATGACACGATGGGCCATGTGAGGGACACTTTTCTGACAATCGAACAACATACAAAGTGTTGCATTCTCGTTATTACTAGCCAACCATTTTTAAGGATGCTTCTAGGTATGTTAGAGGATGTGATAGTTGCCAAATAATGGGTGGACCTATGTCATCAGACGAGATTCCTTTACAACCTTAGGTCATGATCAAGCCTTTTGAGAAATGGGCTCTGGATTTTGTAGGACCAATCTCTCCCATGTCCCGTAAAAAGAAGTATATCCTAGTTTGCACGGAATATGTCACCAAATGGGTAGAAACCAAAGCTTTGTTTAAGGCCATAAAGAAATATGTGGTAGAATTTATATATGAAGAGATATTCACTCGGTTTGGTGTGGCTAGAGAAACTGTCACTGAACAAGGTTCTCAATTCACTTCTAAATTAATGAAATAACTTACCACGAAATATAGTATATGACATTGCAAATTCTCACCTTACTATCCACAAGCTAATGGCCATGTATAATAAACCAATAAGGTATTGGAAGTTATATTAACCAAAACTATTCAGCTACATCATAAATATTGGGAAGATTGACTCCAAGAGGGTTTGTGGGCCTATAGAATAACTTGGAGAAACACTATTGGACATACACCCTATGAGTTAGTAGATGGGAAACAAGTCCTCTTACCTATTGAATTCCAAGTTAAGACTTTTCGTATGGTTGTGCAATTAGGTATGGATTTAGAAGAGGCATAGAAACAACGAATCTTATAGATTAACGAATTAGATGAGATTAGGCAAGATGAACTCCAAAGGACAAAGTTATTACAAAATCAACGAAAGAAATGGCATGATAAATTTATTAAGAAAAAGAACTTTAATACTGGAGATTGGGCATTGCTATTTGACTCAATGTATAAAAATTTCAAATGAAAATTAACTACCTGTTGGATGGGTCCATATGAGGTAGTTACAACCTTCAATAATGGGTCAGTAGAGATTAAGACAATTGATTATTCACAAACTTCCTTTGTTGTAAATGGACACAAACTTATAATTTATCATCAACCAATCTCTAGACAAGATTTTGTGAAGAATGTCTTACACCAAAAGGAGATGGAGTTGGTTGAAGAGGAAATCATTCCTCCACCTCCTGATTCTTAAACTATTTTGTGTTCTTTTTATGTACATATGTAAATATATATTTATTTCTTTAATAAATAACAGTCATTTCTGAGAAGCTGGCTACATTCATGCAAGGAATTTGGTTGTATAATCAGCTTATGGATTTTTTTCAAATAAAACAAGAAGGCTCTGTTCCTTTATCTAAAATTTGATAAACTCTATATGAATTTTTCTCAATGCATATGTTTTTGTTGCGAATAAAATTTGAATCATCTAACAAGTGGTTTTGCAGTTTGATTATAAGAACCTTGTTTCTTTAACCAACCCATGAAATGTTTCCTAAAAAGGGAAGTGCTCTAAAAAGGGAAGTGATAAAATCTACATGACTTATAAAAAAAAATTTAAATAGGGAATTATAATGAAATTAAAATATTCCCTATATTATTCCTACCCACTTTCTTTGATGATTCCTTATTCTTTTATGGTGATTGATTCAGATATATATATATATATATATATATATATATATATTTCAGACTTATCATTAAAACAGTTGCTTAAGACCTATTTTAATCATCATGTGATTCAAAGTTCTATTTTACACCTAAGGGCTACTCGTTCATCCTGTACCCATTATCAAAACTTGTCTCTTAAGTATTTTTGAGAAAACTCAAGAATAAGTGAAATTCCTACTTGTGGGGAACATTACTTCTTTTTTATGAAGAAGTTAGACTAAGTATTCCAAGACAAGTTTTAAGTTATTATCTTTTGACATAATTTAAAATTTAGGGATTATAAATGTTTCTTTACTGATAAGGTTCGCGTTAAAAAAAAAATCGAAATTACGTGTTTAGCAGGATTAACTCGCTCTAAGTACCAACCGGCTTCCACATGTTAAAAAAAAAACCTTTATATGAATCAAACCCATCGGAGTACTGAACAATCTTGCTGGAAATGGGTCCATGCTAAGTAATATCTTTAAACAAGGAAGCCTAGTAAGTGCAAGTAAACCCATCGGGGTACTAAACAGGCTCTCTCGCGGCGGGGCTATGCTTGCATGGTACCAAGATAAAACGGTCGAGGTACTGAACAAGCCTAATGGCAGTGGGGAAATATTAGGTAAAAGAGGTCTGGTTAATGCATTACTATGCACATGTTTCATAAAAAAAATAAAGAGACTAAACAAACAAAGAAAAAATAGAACAATACATGTTTAGGCCAATTCTTCCTCATGTCATTTGAGAATGGCTGTAAGTTGGACTTGCGACTCTATCATCTAATTCACTAATATATAGGATATGATTATTCTAGAAATGGGACCCATATCTATAGAAATCTCATGAACTCTCGGGTGAACTTATAATATTCTTTGGATGACACAATATCCTTAAAATGAGGCATGGATGACTAGTTTTTCCTATGGCATTTTTTTGCATCAATTATACTCTTGTTGTTTGTATAATCTTCTTAAGCATTTTTATTCTTGATGGAAATACATATTTGAATCATCTCCATTTACCAGTTAGTATTTATTTTTCTTACTAAAATAATAGCCGTATTTTTAGAACTATTTGTTATATTATTTGGAACTCAGACACATTTTCTTTGATGGCTTGAGGCATGCCATATTTTTGGTTTTGGGGAAGATTATAACTATTTTTACTTTCTGAATGATTATAGAAAAGTTTCATTTATTTCTGACAAAAGTGTAGATGCTTTCAGATGTTTTCAGGATAATGCAATTACAAGGCAATGAAGGTTTAATAAAGTTGGTTTACATCATCATATTGTGTGCTTACCGTCCAGAAAGTTTACTACATAGTTAGCAACAGTCATATTCAGTAAAGCGTATATTTTTATAGAAAATCCATATGAAGGATCATATGAATGCTCAAACGACGGTCCGAATGAAATGCTAAATGACTAGCCGAATGAAAACCGTGATATTATAAGCACCAATGGTTAAGTGTGTTAAGGTGTTAGCTTAGTTTGTTTTTGGGTAAAAATTTAAATTAGCTGTATTAATTTGTCACAGTGGTCTAGAAACTGAAAACATAGTCTCACAAAGAATACAGACAAATATGCATAAAATTGCCAAAATGGTGCTGCAATGGAAGTAGCAGCGCTATATAATCAATGAATAATGAACAATACAATACAATGATCATGCAAGATGCATGAATTCCAAGACAATTTAAATTCCCAAGGAGGTCATTCGAATTGAATGAATGGGTGTAGCTTAACTGACTATAAGCCATAGTAAACACACTAGTTAACCAACTGATCAAGTTCCGATTGACTCAATTGATTCCTAACTAAATTCGGAGTGTAATGCGTGACTGAGTCTAACTGAAAGTAGCTCAGACACATGTCACTGCATGCCAACCAACAAATGGTAGCACATCAATGACTCCTATGAACCCCGATGAGGTTAACTGAAGTCAAACTGGCCATCAGAGGTGGTTGGAGGCGCCCCTGTTGACTCTAGTTCATTAAATATTAATAAAATAATCAATATAATGAAAGGAGTTACCTTCACCACTCAGCTTAATTGATTGTAACCATCAGTTAGCAATTAGGTGCACTTATGACACTCAGATCACCCCCGGAGTGCTCTAGTTAGCCTCCCTGAATGAAGGAGAAGGCTTAGTTGGCCTCCTTGACTGAAGGTAGGCGTGGGTGTGCTTATGCTAATGTCATACAGTGCTCCTTTGATGCTAATTAAATCAATAAAACTTAGAATAGTGGTTTAACAAGGTAAAACTGACCAAATTAAGAGCGCATGGTGGGTAAATGTCTCCAACGCCCCCACTTAAGCTATACTCAGAGGAGTAGAAACATAAAGTGCATGAAATGCTAGGGCCCCGGCAACAAAATACATAGGTCACCCTGTAAAATAATGTAACTAAAAACAATGCTCAAAATAAATCTAATTGAAGAAAAGAGGGAAAACCCAGTGGGAAACCCCCCCCCCCCCTCAAGATGAACACTGAAAGTAGTCTGATCAACCTGATGAACTCACCCCCAATAGTGAACGGAGGTGAGTGAAATTATTTTCTGAAAATCTCTTGGTGAATATGTCTGCAATCTGCTCATCAGTCAAGCAATATTGCAGAATGATGGTCCTATCATGCACTAACTCTTTGATGTAGTGCATGTGTATCTCTACATGCTTGGTACTCTGCCTAGTAACTGGATCTATGTATATCTTAATAGAACTTTTATTGTCACAAAATAGGACAATGGACAAATTACTACCAATATCAAACTATGAAATAATGCCTTGCAACCAAACAGCTTGGATGCAAGCATTCACCGCTCCTCAGTACTCAGCCTCTGTTGAAGACAATGCTATGGAAACATTTTTTTTGCTAGACCAGAAAATGGGGCCACCAACAAACATGGATACATATCTGTAAGTAGACTTCTAATCAATAGAATCACCCTCCCAATTGGAATTTGTGTAACCAACCAGCTCTATCTCGGAGTCTGCAACATAGTGAATGTTGTAGGTCCTGGTTCCCTGAATATACTAGAGGATCCTCTTGGATGCCTTCCAATGAATATCATGAGGCTTCTGCATGTATCTTGACACAGCATTCATGTCATAACATATATCAGGCTGAGAATGAGTCAATTAGATCAAGCTACCTATCAGCTATCGATAAATAGTGCAATCCATGGGAGATGTGCTTTTTCCTTCTTCAAGGCTGATCCTTGAAAGGAAAGGGAATGGATCAGACTTACATTCAGCCATGTTAAACTTGAATAATAGGTATGATATTTATTTGGACTAATTCACCATTATCCCATCAAAATTTTGCTCAATTTCGAGCCCCAGAAATTGCTTCAAGAGCCCCAAATCGCTCATTTCAAATGCATTGTGGAGAGCAGTTTTGATGATTGAAATAGAAGTAACTATGCTACCTGTAATCCGTAAGTCATCAACATATAAAACAATAATAACCAAATGACCATCAAACTTCTATATATACACATTTAGATCTGATTTACACATTTGGAAGTTTTGCGAGAGAAGGAAGGCATCCATCTTGAAATACCACTCTCTTGGGGCCTGTTTTAACCCGTATAGTGACTTCTTTAGCTTGCAAACCAAAGATGGATCAGAAATGTAGCCCTCAGGCTGCTTCATGTATATCTCTTCATGAATATATCCATGTAGAAAGGCAGACTTAACATCCATATGATGCACTTCCTAGTGCTTAGATGCTGAAATTGCCAAAACTAGGAAGATGGACTCCATTTTTGCAACCGATGTAAAAGTCTCATGGTAGTCCACACCTTGGACCTGGGAGAAAAATTTTGCTACCAGCCTTGCCTTATATTTCCAGGTGCTTCCATCAGTAGTAACCTTATTCTGAAACACTCACTTGTATTGAACCAATTTCCTTCACCGAGGAAGAGAAACCAGCTCCCAAGTAGTGTTTTTCTGAAGAGAATTCATCTCTTCATCCATGGCAACTTGCCATCTCGGATCCTTCCAAGCATGGTATTAAGAATTAGGGTCTGAAATTATCATCGAATAACAATATTTGGACAGCCAATAATCAGTACAAGAGAGCGCAATACCTGCTCTTTGGAAATTAGACCGGGTTCTCCTTGGATCATCCGGATTTCCAATGTTATCTCCTGCGGAGGAGAGTGTCTGTCGGGCCCAAGTTGGGAGATGATTTTGTGCTTCAGGTTCTAATTCAGCATCTAATGTTTTCTGTACACTGATATCATAAATCATAGGATCCAAATCAGGGTCATCACCCCCAATTACATCATCCAAATATTCAGTAGAATAGGAAGGAAATTCAGGAGTTTTCTCCTTCACTAGTTCCACCTCCTGAAGAGGCTCATTGAACTTGACACTCCTTTCAATGATGATATGTTTTGTTTTGATATCTAGTATCTTGAAACCTTTATATTCATTGAGATATCCTATAAACAGACATTCGATTCTTTGTGGTTGCAAATCCCTCCTTTTATCAAGCGGAATTCGGGCCCATGCAGTGGACCCAAACACCCTCAAATTCGACACATTCTGCTTGTGTCTGAAATATGCTTCAAAAGGAGTATTCCCTTTCATGGATGAGTGTGGTGCTCTGTTCAGAACATATGTTGTAGCATTCATGGATTCCTCCCACAAATTTGCATCCAACTTCTTTGATTCCAACATACAGGTGGTCATCTCCTCGAGAGACCGATTTTTCCTCTCCGCTACACCGTTCTGCTGGAGAGTGTAGGGGACTGAATGCTGGATATGAATACCAATTTGGGAGAAAATATGTAGTAACTCATTACTTAAATACTCCCCTCCATTATCAAATATCAAAATCTTGATCTTTTTTTCCAGATGCATTCTCAATCAAGGCCTTCAATTCAGTGAATTTTTTCAAGACTTGCGACTTCTTTTTGATAAAAAAACCCATGTGTATCTGGAAAAGTCATCAATGAAAGTTAGAATGTACCTTGATCCATTAATGGATGTGATAGGCATGGGACCACTCATATAAGAATGTATTAGTCCCAAGATGCATGATGCTTGTCTTTCCTTCCCCCGATCGAACTTATGCTCAAGGTGCTTTCCAATAACACAGCCCTTGCAAATTCCAGTGGTAGCTTTGATGACTGGGAGGCATTCAACCATAGAATTATTCTATAATTGCTGCAAGTATTTGAAGTTCAGGTGGCCGAACCTCTCATGCCATAGTCTAATAACTTCATTTCCATGAGTCAGCAATGCGGTGGGCTTTGCATCCCCCACAAAATGGGAGAACTCATAGGATTTTGCATGATGGTTTGCAAGGCCTTTTGCTACAAGTTTTCTGGATGCAAGTTTTGTGATCTCTACATAATCTGGGATAAAGGAGACTCTCTTGGGAACTCCCTTATGTGTCATTTGATAAACACTTAGGAGGTTTGATGCAAGAGATGGTACATACAAAACATTGGAAAAATAACCATGCTTAAGATCTACAGTACCTTGTCCTTCAGATATGATTGTAGATTCATCTCCCATGTGGATGGGAATAGATTTTCTAGTCTCCAAGGATGACAAGGAGTCTCTTTTATCCATCATGTGATTCTAAGCTCCAAAATCTATCAAGCGTGCTTTGGACTTCGAATTGCTTTCCATGAGGGCATGACCTTTTTCATGTTGTGGTTCTTGATCTTGCTGATCTCTCCTCTAAAAGCTTTCTAGAATATTGTATTAATTCTTGCACATGATCTAGGAACTAGGAATCAAAATCATCAAAGAATAATTAACAAATACTCATGAATTGGAAAATAACTGGAATACCAAATAGGTTTCCTCTCTGTATATTATATAAACAATAAAGGATTACAATTTACATGCATAGCAATAGCTTAACTCCATGAAGAATTTGAATACCTAAGGGACAATTCGAATTCAGTGAGTGAGTCTAGCTTAACAGACTCTTTGCCATGCAATCTCACTCAGTTAACCACTTGACCAAAACCCTAATTGACTCACCAAACCCTAACTGAAGTTGGAGTGCAATAAATGACTGAATCTCAACTGAAGGAGATCAAACACATGTCATAGCAATCCAATCATCAAGTGCTAGTACTGCATGACTCCAATAAACCCTGATGAGGTTAACTGAAGCTGAACTGACCATAAGAAGTTGGTGAAGGCGCCTTGTTCACTCCAGTTCATTAAAATAATAATAAATAATCATTAAATAATATATTTAATGAATGGAGGCACCTTAACTGACTATAACTGATTGGTTGAACTTAAAGTAACCTCCAGTTAGCAATTAGGTGCATGAATGTCACACAGATCACCCCTGGATTGCTCCAGTTAGCCTCCTTGACTGTAGGAGAAGGCTAAGTTAGCCTCCTTGACTGTAGGTAGGCGTGGGAGTGACTAGGATGATGGTAATTAATGCTCCAATGATGTCAATTAAACTTAGGATAGTGGTTTAACTAGGCCAATTTGACCGAAGGAGTGAGTATGAAGGTAAATGTCTCCAACACCCCCCCTTAAGCTATACTCAGGAAGAGTTAGAAAACATAGATGCATAAAATGCTAGGGCTTTGGAAAGTAAGGCCATAGGTCACCCTGTACAATAAAGTAACTGCTTAATATAACCAAGGAAAAGGGGAAACCTCATGGGAAAAATACCCCCCCTCAAACTAAGCAGTAAATCAAGAATTTGGTTCTTCTATGCAGCAGCATCCTGAGACTGTGCATGTGAACCTATGAATCCAAAATAAATGAATATGTCTGGAGGAATCTTCCACTTTGGAAGAAGAACAATGCACTCAACTGAATCAGAAATATAAACAGTTGCATGGTGAAAACTGGACCCATGTAGAGCAACTGAAGTCATCTGAAGAGAGAGCAAAGGTTCTTGAGGATTCAAACCATGTGTGGAACACTCAAGAAACTGATATGTTGCAGCCTTGAACAGCAAACCATGAGTGGTAAAATCAGCCCCAAATCTTAGGAGCAAGTGTCCATGCGGATGCATAATGTCTTCCTCTTTACTAGTTCTGTGAGGAGATGAGCTTCTAACCAAAGGTAGAGAATCCCTGGGACTCTGGAGAGCGAATGCTTGAGCTCCATAATCTGATATAGATTCTGAAATAGCTAATGATTCACAAAATAAAATATCAGCAACCTCACAAGAGGAAACTAACACCAAATCCCCATCAGTAAATTTGAAGAAGAATTGCGGTACTTGATTTTTCACACCGAAATTGGTGAGAGAAGCTACAAGCATGATTGAAAGCTTTTGGATTTTAAAATATAAACAAAATAATATCAGATCAGAATGTAGATCATATCTAAATAAGTTCGCAACAGATCCAAAACTGTGAAATGAAATCAAATCCCCAGCAGCAGTTTTGTAGGAGACTTGCGGTACTTGTTTCTTCACATCATTGGTGAGAACAGCTACAAGTAGTACTGAAGGTTTATGAAACTGAGATTTTGAACCAAGAAATATCAGATCAGATCCAAATGAGATCATATCAGACCCAATAAGGTTCATATCAGATCCAAAATTATGGTCAACCAAGACGGTGGATGCACAGTTGTCTTTTTCTTCAAAATTCTGAATTTTGGTGCATGCAATCCTGCAGGAATTTGCTGGAACATCTAGATCATGGGGAGTGAATGGATAACTCTGGTAATCTGATATTTCTTCCAAAATATCCAAGGTATCACATATTTTCACACCAGTAGCAACATTAGAGGAAGAAAATTCAAATTTCTCCTCACTTTCGGAAGCAATTACTGGTAAATTTTGCACAAAATTCAAAGGAAAATCACAGGTGAATGTTTGCATAGAAGTGCAGCAGTATTTTTCTTCAATATCAGAGATTTGAATGTCTTCTTCCATTTCAGCAATATGAGAAGATGAGATATCAGAGATCTCATGAACTGCCGGAGCATCAGGAGAAGGAGTCACTTCATGGAGACTTTCTTCAATTCGAATTGAATGTGTAGAAGATTCTGCTTCATCTTCATCTTGAACAACTTCATCAGAGAGAGTAGAGGCTGAGAGTTTTGAGTGAAGAAATCTTGTGGTGCTGGCTGTAATCTCCAAAGTACTATTATGATCCTCATTGTGCTTGCCAAAGGTTTTGTCCAATCTTGTCCAGAGATCCTTTGGGTATTCAGCAGAATCAAAAACAAAGTACAAGTCATCATCAAGGGCAAGAGCTATTGATCCAAAAGCTCTGTCAATGTCATTTAGCCAGTCATTCTCATTCTCATAAGTCTCTCTTCCAATTCCAATAGACACCTCATAGATACCTCGTCTCTTGAGATATGCAACCATCTTCAACTTCCATTCTGAATAGCTTGTGAATGGGGTGAGAGGAGGGATTGATGAGTCCATTCGAAGTTGTACCTGTTAAGACCTGCAAATAAAAACAAAAAGGGAACT
>LPNX010217451.1:171072-211979 GCA_001517045.1 Pseudotsuga menziesii | reverse complement strand
ACCTAAGGGACAATTCAAATTCAGTGAGTGAGTCTAGCTTAACTGACTCTTTGCCATGCAATCTCACTCAATTAACCACTTGACCAAAACCCTAATTGACTCATCAAACCCTAACTAAATTTGGAGTGCAATAAATGACTGAATCTCAACTGAAGGAGATCAAACACATGTCATAGCAATCCAATCATCAAGTGCTAGTACTGCATGACTCCAATAAACCCTGATGAGGTTAACTGAAGCTGAACTGACCATCAGAAGTTGGTGAAGGCGCTTTGTTCACTCCAGTTCATTAAAATAATAATAAATAATCATTAAATAATATATTTAATGAATGGAGGAACCTTAACTGACTGTAACTGATTGGTTGAACTGAAAGTAACCACCAGTTGGCAATTAGGTGCATGAATGTCACACAGATCACCCCTGGATTTCTCCAGTTAGCCTCCTTGACTGTAGGAGAAGGATAAGTTAGCCTCCTTGACTGTAGGTAGGCGTGGGAGTGATTGGGATGATGGTAATTAATGCTCCACTGATGTCAATTAAACTTAGGATAGTGGTTTAACTAGGCCAATTTGACCGAAGGAGTGAGTATGAAGGTAAATGTCTCCAACATATTGATATGATTTCTCTGAGGGAGAGAAGTAGCTTCATCAAGTTTCTTTTTCATGCAGGCATGTTCAGGGTGGAAGCCCTTCCCACAGTATGAACACTAGACTTTTTCCTTCCCATGATGCCCTTTTCCTTTGTTCTTCTTTGAGCTGGAAGGCTCTTCATGCTGCTGATTTTCAACTTTAGGCTTAGGAGCTTTGAATTTGGTTTTTGGGTTATTTTGCTGCTTTCCTTTACCCTTCAGATATTTGGGCTTCGAGACATGGAGGGCTTGATCATGGGAGGATATGGTGATCCCAATATGGACAAGATTATCATGTTCCCTTGTTAGGGACTCAATGAAGGCATTGAGAGAAGGAATCTCCATCCAAGGGTTGTGAGCTTCCCCGTACAAATGTAGATACAAACACCGAATAATCAGCTCCAAGTTTGGAGAGTATGGTGAGGATGAGCTGATCATCCTCCTTCTACAGCTTACATTGCTTCAATAGTAAGACAATGGGCTTGAACTTTGTGAAAAAAAAAATTGAGGTCTCAAAATTGGAAGGCTGGAGAGACATCAAATCATTTTCAAGCTAGTATACTCTCAAATCATCCTATTTTCCATACAGGGTTTCCAATTTGTCCCGAATTTCCTTTGGATTCTTTAATCCCAAGAGATGGAAAAGAAAATCCTGGGAAACTAAGAGGCACAAGAATACGAATGCTTCATCTTTGTTGTTCAAGAATCTAGCTTTGTCTGTCACAAAAGAAGGCTCTTCTTCAGTGTCCATAGTGACCCTATAGTGTCCTCTGGCACGTAGCTGGATCTCCATGTCTCCTTTCCATGAATGGAAATTGAATGGAGTCAAGAGTTCTATGGAAGAAGCCATTTCAAACTGTTGGAGTGAATGCTTTCACCTGTTAAAACCTACAAATCACAACAAAAGGGGCACCGTAAGGTCAAACAACCTACACAATTTAGTCTTTCATCACACCCAGCATAGTTGATCAAGCAAGCTTGACCAACAATTCCTTAACTTGGGGTATTAAGTGGTAAGCCTTAACTTCTGGTGCAGTGCTGGATTTTTGAGCTTTTGCTCAATTTATGCAAGATCTATCAAAAACCTTGTTTTGAGAGATCTGAGCTTCGTACCACTGTGAGCTCTGATACCATATTAATTTGTCACAGTGGTCTAGGAACTAAAAACACAGTTTCACAAAGAATACAGACAAATATGCTTAAAATTGGCAAAATGGTGTTGTAATGGAAGTAGCAGCTCTGTATAATCAATGAATAATGAATAATGCAATACAACGATCATGCAAGATGCATGAATTCTAAGACAATTAGAATTCCCAAGGAGGTCATTCGAATTGAATGAATGGGTGTAGCTTAACTGACTGTAAGCCACAATAAACACACCGGTTAACCAACTGATCAAGTGCCAATTGACTCAACTGAGTCCTAACTAAAGTCGAAGTGCAATGAATGACCGATTCTAATTGAAAGTAGCTCAGACACATGTCACTGCATGCCAACCAACAAGTGGTAGCGCATCAATAACTCCAATGAACCCTGATGAGGTTAACTGAAGTCAAACTGGCCATTAGAGGTGGTTGGAGGCACCCCTGTTGACTCCAGTTCATTAAATATTAATAAAATAATCAATATAATGAAAGGAGGTTCCTTCACCACTCAGCTTAACTGATTGTAACCATCAGTTAGCAATTACGTGCATTTATGACACTCATATCACCCCTAGAGTGCTCCAGTTAGCCTCCTCAAATGAAGGAGAAGGCTTAGTTGGCCTCCTTGACTGAAGGTAGGTGTGGGTTTGCTCATGTTGATGTCATATAGTGCTCCTTTGATACCAATTAACTCAATAAAACTTAGGATAGTGTTTTAACAAGGTCAAATTGACAAAATTAAGTGTGCATGGTGGGTAAATGTCTCCAACAAGCTGAACTATACCCATAATTATTAATTCGCATCCACATGCTTACAAAAGCATTATGAGTTCATTAGGACTAATTTCAAACTATGGTTTTGATTACAATTTCTACATAATATGGTCTCATTTAAACTCTATATGGATGTGATATGATTATAGGATCTTTTCAATCATCATTACACTATCATTACCTTTATCCTCTTACCCAATTACACGCGGAAACCATCAAGTGATTTATCATCTCGTTTATTCGGTTTATTATGATTTTTAATGCCTTTTATGGAATTGAATTGTGTAATGCATTAAACATGTCCAAAGTTTACTTTGGACATGGTTGAATTTATCAAAATCTTACGAATTCATTAGTGCATGCATCCTTTTGACGACACACGATTCAATATTTTCCATGATGGCATGATCATTTAAACGTGCCAAGTCTCTACCCATGATTTTTCAATTGCTCGAATGGATCATGTTTTAAACTGATGCCCTTGTGTATTCCGTTCCATTTTTCCCCCTTGCTCACCTTCATGCCTGCTAAGCCATTTAGTCACCATTTTCTTGTATCCTCTACAAACCTTTCATCTTCGCCTCTGTTTGAAAAATTCCTAACCGTCTTTAGCCCGAAAGTTATCAGGATTTATTCCAGATGCCAGAATTTCGAGAATGCAAGGAGAATTTTTTCCGAGCGAGATGGAACCCATTTCTCCATCTTTTGCAAGGGTATGACAAAAATATTTTGCTGATTTTTGCAAAAGGATTTTATGGTAAAATGGCCAGGGTTGGTCATCTCCTTTTTCTAGTAACTTGAGAGACCATTGTATTCATGACTAAGCTCCCAAGATAAGGCACGTGTTGGCATAAACATTTGTTTCTTCCATGGTCGACCTATGATTTCGCTCTTAAGCCGGGTTACCAGCATGTTGCAGGTGCTAAAGGATTTCACCGAGAATGGATTAAGTCAAAATAACTCAACCCTCTGATCATCATCATCTGCCTTATAACCTGTGAGGGTAAGTTTAATGTATTCAAAGTTTGTCATCTCCGCTTACTGGCACATTTTGTTAATAAGCAGTTCCTCAATTTTCCATTTTATTTCCCCAAAATCTTGGATAAAATTTTGAGTCAAGTTAGGAAGAATATAGTCAATTCTAGGGGCAATTTGTATCACCACATCTTAATTAAGCTCCTAATCTTGCATCAGCTCAAAGAGAGGAATTAGACTTGGGATAATTTTGTGTTTAAAGTCTTGAACCCTCACCTTAATCCTTGAAAATTCCATAGACATGCCCGTAACTGTGAATCCAGTCAAACCCCTTCCATAGAGAAGAAAAACCCCAAATTTGTGCACATTGACGAAGATACACGAGAGGCAAATTCCCCTACCCATTCACCTACCCATGTCAAACTCATGCCTGCTGAATTTTTACCTTTTCCACGAGTTCGGACTAGGAATCGGAAGGCAAAGTCTATCTATTCCATTGTCCATACCATCGTCTAGACCACAGTTCAGCCCATCGTTCAGACTGGTCATCCAAAAAATATGGCCAAAGTGAATAAACTCATCACTGACTCGCCTTTGTTCACATTGGCTAGTGTCTCAGCCGAATTACTCAAATATGTTGCTCGTGAGACTTTCCCTAGACCTACTTAGGGCATGAGTCTTGAAAGAAAAATCCCCTCTGTTGACCTTGAGATACCATTTCGGGAATCGAGTATGCCTCCAAAATCAAATCATCCCACAGAACCATCCACTCCTCATCAACCGATAGTAGACCAACTAACTCAAAAATTGGCACAGTCAGCAAGTCAAAATGAGGAATATGCCAAGATAATTGATAGTATTCACCAAGAGAACAAGGAGTTGCGTATACAAGTCAAGGTCGTTGAGGACCTTAACAAGGCTATCACTTATTTGCATGACTCTCGTTAAGAGAGGAAAGCTGTTTTAAAAGCATAGGCCATAAAATTGAAATTTAAGTCCCCTGTTTCATCTGCTAAGTCAAAGGTAGCTGCTGACACAACTCTACCTTCTTCCTAAATTCAATTTTTTCCTCAGTGGGACCTGGCATCTCTCCAGATTAGGCGAGTGTTGATCCCAGTTTTGTCACTATTCTCGGCTGGTAATTCACTCTTTTGGCATCTATTTTTTCACCTTTTTGACATATTTCTTGTCATACAGCTTACCATTCAGCCCCAAGTATGAACGCATTTGGAATTTATGCAAGTCTTGGTTTATTTTTATTATTTCGTGATTTGACTAAGCAATTCGGTTATATTTCAAAATATGTCTAATATATGAATTTGTTTTGCAGATCATATTTTTTAAACGATCCAACATTGGACACACAGTCATGCTAGATATGCGTAGAGCATATCCAGCTTTCCATTCATCCTCCCGATAAGCTCGCACGTTGTTAGTCGGCATATTCCCAAGTGATTAAAGCACAAAATGGTCTTCAGTTTTTCTATTGTCCACATGTTTGATGTTACTATGGTCCTTTCTCTAAGAAGGCTCACCATCTTTCTTTCTCCATTCGACACCACAATCCAAGTCCATGTCAATGAGAATCTATATGCTGCAGTACACGCGAGGAGAGCCGACACGCAAGAGAGGAGCAGGACTATACGTTGTTATATTGTTGTTTGTTCACCATAAAAGTTGACTATTTTAGGAGCGGTCAACCATTGAAAGGGTAGACCCGATCATCCTTGTAAACATTATATATAGTCACCTCCAAGCAAGAGCACAGTTAGCTAGCTAGTTCCCAAATCTGTTAGTCGATACTAGGGAAGAATCTCTGTAAAAACTTTGTTCCTGTGAATGATTGATTGAAACGCCACCTTGATTGCTGAGAGGGCCCCTCAACAACCAATGGTATCCATTTATATGTGTGTTCTTGTTATCTCCTTTCCTGCAGATAAGTAGTTTCTATTTCTAATTCGTTTACGCGAATTGGTTTCCTGTCACTTGATATTGTTCATTTTCTTGTTTCCTGTAGCATATGTTTTATAATGAGTAATGTTGTGTTGTTAATATAATTTATATTTCTTGAATTGAAGTAACCAGTCGTGTGCGTATTTTACTTCTAGTTTTCCTTTCATCTCTCCTTCCAGTTTCCCTTTTAGCTTAATGTCAAATGTTATGTTTGCAATTAGATAGAATTTGGTTAATTTAGTATCTTAGGTTTAGTTTGTAGTTAGAATTAGTTTTGTCAATTCTTGTTTAGCAGTAAGATAGTTTTAGTTATATTCCAATTTGTTTCATTTCATAATAGGGAATAGTCTCTTTACATCCATAGACTAGTACCAGTAATCTCTTTGTTATTTCAATTGTTAAATAGGTTCAATCGTTGTCCTTTATGCATTTTATTCTCATATGCACGAAATCAGCTGATATTTAGATCATATAGGCCATTTATTTCCTAATTTCCATTGTTTTCCTCATACGGACTGTCATTCGGACCGTCCGTTCATATTTTCATTCAGCCCTTCGTTGAGCCTTTAATATTCTCATTCTATTTTAAGCCTATTTAAAGTTTTGTTTCTTAGGATTTTGAATCATGTTCTGTTTTATAATTAGACAATGGCTATATCTATAATTAGGACCTTAGTCTAGATCATTTAAGGTATCTATCAAGTTCCATCCCTATCTTTCACCTCCTTTTACCTTAGTATGTTTTGAATTGTGTTTTGTTCTGTCTCTTTTGTTTCTGATTTCTTCATTCATTACTATTGTAACGTTTGGTAATTATATCTCTAGTCTAGTTTAATTTATATTTGTGTATATTAAGTTTAGGGCTAGACATGTTAATTTCTAGTAAATCACACTAATACTTTGTAAATTGATCGTAGCATAGGACCTGTCCCCTTCCCTGTGTGGTAACTGAAAAAGATTCGTAGAATAGGATTTAGAGGAGCTTTCTTTATTAATTTTTCTACTTGTTTCTAAGTCATATTCTCCTCACACGTGTTTCATATAAGAGTAGTATACCTTTAACTTTCAAGTAATTGCTAAAATATTTTTTGTTTCTTAATTAACATATTAGTTGTTCATAATATATTTCCCGTTAAAGTCATTTTCTTATGGAATAAATCACAATGTTTACTATCACCTATAATTGGACATTCCTTAGTTTGCATATATTTGTAGAATTTAAGTTAGATTTAATCCCATTCAGTTTCTTTACTTCTTTTGAAATCCATTTTGATGCACCTCATCTGTGCATCAAAATGGCTTTACACCCTAGGTGCCCCTCTACCTTCGCATATAATTTGTGTCAACTCTAATTTTTCGAACCTCGGTCGATAATTAAATATTTGGTGAATTAATTAAGACAATATAACACGCAACAATCGACTTATAATCGCCTCAAATAAAAATAAAAAATAAAAGAAAATAATTTAAATATACCAAAAAAATAAAAGAGAATATACAAATAAATTAGTCGGCTTGATAAAAATAAAATAAATATCAAAACATAATAAAAAGTATCATCTTGATAAGCGAATTAACTTTAGAGTATATATATACCTGTTAGGGCCTGGAAAATCACAGGTAACAACAGTAGGGATTCTCCCCAATAAACGTTCCCAATTAGCTCGTTATTGTTTGGTATGGGGAATCCGTCCAGTTTACGATCTGACTACCGTAGGTCAAGTAACAATTAAAGTGTTTTACCGGTTACGACCCGGTCCACCGTGTCGTATTTTTAGTTTTAATGTATGATGTGCAAGTGCCTAACTAAAATGCAGACGATAGAGATAACGAGGAGGGTCACAATGTGATGCATGGGTTCTTACCTCTCGCATTACCTCTCTTGCTTCTAAATCACAAACAATAAGAAAATAACTAAGACTTACTAACCTATCCCTAGGGAGAAAAACTATCATTAATGGTGAGTAATGTACTGTAGTGCATGCATAAAGAAAAATCACAGATAGTTGTTAACGTTTCAGAACACATGAAAATCAATAGAAATATAAACAACAAGATAGCTTATTGTTAATTAAAATCTTCATTACTCAATGTGGAAATTTTGCAAAAAATAAACCAGAGTACATTCATAACATAAAAAAAATTCATTCAGTTAGAACGATCTCATAGTTAATGGAAACAAGATGAAAAAGAAATAGTTCATATCCAACTGGCCCATAGCAAACATTTGAAAAATCCATAGAAATTTCTCCAACAGAAACATATGACTCTTTATTCTAAAATGAAATAGTTCTTCTTACAATACTTTCTCAAGAGAGTCTAGAAAAAAGGTCCCCTTTCTATCTAAAACTCTCCTATATTTATACAAAAAACAAAACTCTTGGGCTGCCCCTCATTGTCTCTTGAGCTTTCCCAACCTTTCATTTTCCAAAATTCTGTCCTGTAGCTTGTGCACATAATTAATACAATATATTACATTTTAAATCAATATTTCCAAAAAACTTTATGAGGAAGGGCCAGCTTTCTTGCTGATAAACTTCTTCCATGCATGAGCATATTCTACAATGCCTTCAAACTCAGAAGGCTCAAGAAATCGAATGTTAATTTCATATTTAGCTGCTTGGGTCTTTATCCCCTCTATCCTAGCAAGACTTAGGCACAGCTGGTCTTCTAATAGATGTATGCTCACGGCTGCATGTGCTGCAGCATTTTTCAATATCCATTCATCTAGGTCCTTAACCTGCTGGATTTCTTGCTCATCTTCTTGATACCTGTCATATAGATGTTTTAGAAACAATTCATGCTCCGGTAGCACATCCAATCTCTGTTCTGTAGAATTCTAACATCAATTGTATGTGGAGAGCACTTTCCTGCAAAATTCAGCACATGCTGCCTTTGTCTCTTTCATTGTTTTCTTGAACTCCTATGCTACATTAATTGCGAATTCTAGTAATTCATACTCCTGCTTTAAATTTTGCTGATATTTTACTGCTAGCTCCGCGGGAGATTCCTTATTTGTTTCTACCTAGACCATTCTTCCTTTTAGAATCTCCAATATATCTTGAGACCTATCCAAGAAGTATGAAGTGGTGTCTATAATTTCTTCTAGCCTGATGTCTATTTGCAAAATTTTGCACCTTTCATCTTCTATCCATATCTGTATTTGATGGGATCCTTTTTCCCTGAATCAGAACATGCTCTTTCAAAAGGCTGGATGTCGGTTTTCTGCTCCATAACATCCTTAAGTGATGCGGTCAATGAATTTTTTGGCTCTTCCAAGGCTACCACCTACATCTGATACTGCTTCTCCTTTTCCTCTGTAGTAGCCTTCTCCATTTCTAACTCAGTAACCCTCCTCTCTAACTTGTTCTTCTCTGCACTTAAATTCCCATATGATAACTGAAGATCATCCTTTTCAGTATTTAACATCTTATGCTCTAGCTATAGCTTTTGTAATTCAGCTAAGGTAACTTGAGCACTCTTCTCTGTGCTCTATGTAGATATTTGTAGAGCATTCTTATCTGCTTGCAGAGTTTGGCATTCCATTCTTGAAGTCTTGATTTCACCCATCATATCTTCATATTTTCTCTTTAGCTTTTGACTCTCATCTCTTTCCTTCTTTAAGGTTTCTTTCAATTGGGTCGCATTCTTTCGTGACTGCTCTAGATCAGTCATGAGCCTATCCACATTGTCTTCAGTCGCTAAGGTTAAAGCTACCCTAGCTCTTGATATCAACCGTGGATATTTATGTGTACCATGTACCAATGTTTTATCTGTCACCATTTTTCCTAGTTGTCCCCCAGTATTGACCTTCCTCCTAATTCTTTTAATGATTATTTTCTTTTCTTTGTCATGAAAAATGATATAATCAGGAACCTCCTCCCCTTCGGTAGGCATGAAAGGGATCAAAATTATTTCAGAAACTGAAGCTTTTCCCAATATGCTGCCAGAAGATACAGTGGGTTCAAAGGGATCAGGATTAGATTGTCCTTTCTCTTGATCTATTTGGTCTTGTACTCCTTGTGTATCAACTTACTATGTAGTCTGCTGATCATTTTTGGATCCTGTTAGTCTAAAACCCTCACTTTCTTATTGTTTCTTCTTGATTTCAACTTCTTCTTTTCTTTTTCTTTCTTCTTCTTCCTTCCTAGCTGCTTCCTCAGCAGCTCGCTTCTTTTCTTCCTCTTCAATTCTTAACCAATTTTTTGCTTCCTGTGCTAATCTTCTAGCATATTCTTCTCTCTTCTTTGCCTCTTCATCTTCTAAATTCTTAGCCTTTTCCAAAGTTTTGCCTTTTCCACCCATAGTAGTTATTTTTTTCTTGAATCTCTTCTTGAGGGCGTTTACGTTCTTTGAATTTCGGAATGTCTCCTCATCTTTGTCCCAAAAATTAGTATATTCAAAATGAATTGCTGCTTCTTTGCAATATTCAGCTACTTTGTTATGGGAGTCATTTCTATGAAAATTCATTTCACCAAAACGAAAATATTCCAGCTCCTTAACAAATTATGCTGCCTGCTTTACCCTTGAAAACTTATAGCTTCCAAGTAAGAAAGGTACTGCAGGGTACGTTGCCTTCTTATGCTCAAATAGAAAATTGCCTACACCATCAATATACATGCTTCTAACTGTCTCCTTATGGAGAACATAATCTGTGGCATATTTTAGGAGTAGGGAAGGAGCACTGGAACCACCATACATCCTTATATATAATCCATACTCCATCAAATAATAATCTCCAAACTCTTGTATGAGTTTAAATGCCTCTTCAGACATGCAATTACATTCAGTCAAGAAAATGAGGGTATATAAGGGCATAATGAAATGCTCACAAATTTCTCTATAATAACTATGGTACTTATGTGCCCACAATAATTTATAGGCTGCGCACACTTGGGTTTTGTACTTCTCCCAGTTACATCTCAAAGTAGGAAAATACTGGGTGCACAATATGCAATCAATCAGGATAGAGCTCATGTAAAATTCCGATTTCTTTTGAGATACCCCTCCTAAGGCTGTTGATATGCATGTAGAGAGTATGTTTGACACTATATTTTCCCAGTTAAAGATGGTTCCTTGGGTAGCCACAAAGAAAATAACTGGTATCTAACCTATCTTGAAGCTCTTCCCATGTGCTCTTCCAAAAATCCTATTGAGCATCAATGCAATAAACCTGTAGGGAGCATGGAGAGTAGAGGTGTCATATTCTCCAGAAGGTCTAGTTCAGAAATTCTTTCCTGGTATCATCATTCTCTTTGCAGCCTCCACCAGGTCCATGGTTATCTCCTTCAACCAACTTTCTGTCAAATAAACCTAGGGTGAGGGTAGATGATAAGCCATGGAGACATATACAGGGCTATATGTAGCATAGCCTTGCTTAGTAGTATTCTCTAGAATCATCGTCATCACATCTGCCCTGGGAAGAATCTAGCCTATTACTTCTGAACAGGGAAATAACTCGGGCCTCGTAGCTACTTTCATTAGGGATGACTTCTCAATGTTGGCATAGATCATCAGTTCCTCAAACCCAGCATCATGTACATTCTGGTTTGCGATCATTCTATAGATTTCTCCCCACTTGTAGTCGTGTTCAACTCTATTAGTGGCTTTGGTATCTTCGTAGATGAACTCCACTTTGGGGATTATTTCTACTTCTGGCTCTCCTTCAACCATCAGAGCCTTCTTCTTCTGTCTCTTTGACATGTTGTTGTTATAGAAATCCACCTTTCATAGTCAAAAACATGTTTTAGGATAACTGAACTCTTAGCAAGTGTTTAAGCAATATACAAGAAAATATATCAATTTATTTACCTCCTCGACATGCATGTTGTAAAAATAAGTTAAACAAAGTCTTTTACAACTGAAAGATTTAACAATGAAAAATCCTGTAAGATGCTTCCTAAATTGCCTAAGCTCCACTGTCTCAAAACCTTAATTGACCGAACAACCTCTGTCTCACATAGAGACTTATCAAGCTGACTCTACCACTGGATCTCAATCTCAATCTCAAAATACTAAACCCTGCGCAGCAAACGTCTTCGAGAAAAACCCTAATCGACTGAAAGAAAAAAAAACCTTCCTGAGTCCCATGGGATATGGAACCTACAATAAAAATGCCTTACTAACCCCTGGATGATCATGAAAAGACCAAGAAAAGGGTGGTGTAGACAGCGAAATGCTTGTCTGCACCGTTCCCTAATAACTCGCGCCGACGCAAACGCATCCATAACAGTTCAATGGCATACAGACTTAGACTCTCACACTAATGAAACCTCAAATAGCTAAACCTCCTCCCCCTCAACGTAAAACATCCATGAAAACCTTAAGGAGGCAAGAATTCCTTTTATGCGAAAACCTAACCAATGGAAAACCTAATGGCTCAAAAAATCAACCAATAAAAGCCAAAAATAACAAAACCGCGGTTTACCTACCTAGCAGTAGCGATGTAATCAATTGGATGGAACGAACTTCCATGGGAGCAGAGCAAGCAAAACAGGTTTTCAGAGTTATGCGCACCCAAATGGTGCAAATGACACAACCCAATGCGAATGACAAGTCACAATACGAATAAAACAATATAATACATGTCCTCTATATATATAACAATCAGCGGGAAAATTATTGGTGGAAAAACATATCGGTGGACAAACTTAAATCAGTCGAAAGGATAAACCGAAGGACTTCCACAATGACGAGCGCAAATAGAACTACAGACTCGGGATACATTGAGTCCATCGGACATCAGAACCACTAAGTGCTAAGCTCAGAACATCGAACCTAAGGAAAAAATAAAATGAGCTCCGATGTATCGGCGAGGGAGTGTGAAGCTCTTTCGGCAGGCTTGACAGTTTGGCTTCCGCAACATCGAAAAGATAGTCCCCTATGCTTCCGATATCGAAAGGATAGTCGACTAATATTTCGACACAGAAAAATGAAACAGACCAAGTTTTTTAAAGAAAAAAATAGACTCAGGAAGCCCTAGTGAAAACAAAATACTCCTAGGCCAGATTTAATAAAACAAATAAAGGGGGGTGGCTAAAATTGAAAATTTTGGGGAAAAAAGTTGCAGCTGCAACAATTGGTGACTACCTGGTGAACACAGATCTCTGAACAATTTACTGTTTGATCAACAGACCATTTTGACAATACCAACATGCTAAATTCTTCAAGATATCTGGATTTCCCAAAATGTCAGATGTATGCACTTTAATCATTGATTATAGTCCAAGTTGAGGAACAAGGGAACTAAGATTTCAAAGTCTAGATAATTCTTTTGAGTCCAAGAGTATGATTTTCATTTTACCTCTGTCTTTGAGTAGTTTCCAGCTTAGACACCACAGGATCATAACATATGGTAAACAGATATATCTGTTTATTCCTCATTCCATGCCATTTTGCACTTCTGGTGCTTTTGGACTTTTGTCCTCTTTTGAGTTCTCCTACCTGCCTTCTTTCTAAATTTTAATTCAGGCTCCTCTACCCATAGTGTCCTTTTGTGTGAGAGATATATTTAGCTTTCAGCTCATGGATAGAGAAGAATTTTGGCAATCTTATACGTACTAATATGGTTCAATACTTTCTTTGGTACATAATGCTTTTCCGAGGAGATTTTGACTCTTATTTACCTTTTGGCTTTCAATTCATGGCATGGAATTATTTAAATATAATACATTGTTTACCTTGCTTCCTTTCCATGGGTCTTTTGCTGTCACCCCCTAGGACATTTTTTTAGTGTGAGATGAATGGAGCCTAAAAATAGTATTCTGGACCTTTTTATCCTGATTTATTTCACAAGGATTAAGCAAGACTTCAATGTGTTCATAACCATTTAGGAAAACTACTAAAATTGAAGAAGTTCTTTCAAATATCAAATGAATTAATAGTACACAGTCTTGTAATCAAAGATTTTAGTTAACCCAGAATTCTGATGAACTCCACGCAACCAAAAGTCATGCTTCTTTATTAAAAATTACAATCAATCAAACTCTGAGTAACTAAAGCAAACAAACCAAAAAAAACCTAAAAAAAAAACAAATGTTTATTTATGTACAAGACAACCAAAATAAAAATTATCAAGAAAAATAAGGTTTGAGAACTAAACCATTTACTGGTAAGTTCTCTTCCCACTCGTGTAATTCTTGCAACTTGTAAGTTGAGGGGCCTAGCTTTACTGCAATTTGAAAAGGGCCTACCCATAACTGTTGAAACTTAGTGTGCTTTCCCTTTTCATCGTGTGGGTGATCCCACTTAAGAACCAGATATCCTACTTCGAATTCTTTGTTCCCAGCTTTGTGTTTGTCAAACCAACGCTTCACTATTTCTTGTTGATGCTTAAACCTTTCTTTGGATTTGGACCTAGACTCTTCTGAATTCAATAGCTTATAGATTCTACTTTGTAGAATTTCATTATCGGTACCCCTAGATTCTTGAGCTATTATGGAAGATGGTAATAGAATATTAGGAGGAAGGACAACTTCTTTTCCATAAACAAGAGTGTATGGCGACACACCTAAGGAATTATTGGGTGTGACTCTATCATCCCAGAGAGCATTATGTAACACTAAATGCCAACTCCTTTGATTTTCTATTACGGTTTTCTTTAGAATTCTAATCAGATTTTTGTTTGTGGATTCTGCCAAACCATTCCCTTGTGGGTAATAATTTGCAGAATAATGCAACTTAATTCCTCTTTCATTAGCAAATGTAGTTAATATAATATAATAAAAGTAAGTAGCATTATCAAAATCCAAGGAAATTGGAACCCCAAACCTGGTCATAATGTGATTCTGTAAGAAATCCATAACTTCATCTTCGTTTACTTTTCGTAACAGAATAGCCTCGACCCATATGGTGAAGTAATCAATTTCTGTCAGAATATACTTATGCTGCAAGGAAGAATTTAGGTTTATTTCTCCAATAATATAGATTCCCCATTGTTCGAATGGTTCCGATATAATTGCTGGTTTTAACGGTCCTGCTACTTTAGCTTTTCTTCCAACACATCTCTGACAAGCATCACATTTTATAACATGAGCATGAGCATCCTTAAACAATGTAGGCAGTAATATCCAGCTCTGAGAATCTTATGTGCTATTGTGTCTCTGGAAAAATGACCTCCAGCAGGCCCATCATGTAATTCTACTACGACCTTCTTTGCATCTTCTTTTTCTAAGCACCTGAGAAAAACTCCATCGTAGTTCTTTCTGAATAGTACTCCATCAATTATCTAATATAAATTTGATTTCAGACGTAATTCTCTTCTTTGCTTGGGACTCCAATCCTTCAACAGATACCCTTCTTGGAGGTAATGGACTAGGTCCTGATACCAGGAGTCTAGAGCTATAAACAAAGGACATACATCCACCATATGTAGCTCAGCTTCATTATCCCAGCTACTTTCCTCATTGTTTTGACCTTCATTCATTAGTTTACACAATCCTTGTCCTTTAACTATGGATGCTGGTTTGAACTCAAGATCGTATTCTTGTAAAGAAGTCACCCAATTGCCTCTTCTTTCTCCTAATTCCTTTTGTACAAAAGAGATCGTACAACTAGGTGTGGAACTATTACTTTGGTGTGATTCAATAAGTATATATGGCATGAATTGTTTTATCGCTTTAAAAACTACATAATCTTTTTTGTCAATTGTTGGATAATTGAATTCAGCTCCCTGCAGACCAGTACTCATAAATGATATGTGGTACTCATCTCCCCCATATTCCTTCTGTGTAAGCATAGCTGCTAACGAATCATCGGATGCAAAAGTGTACAGAATAAAATCCTTTTCAAAATTTTTTCTTTTGAGTGATGGTGCATGAGCAACAGATGGTTTTATCTTGTTGAATGTGTTCTTCTCCAAATCAATCCATTTAAATTGCACACTCTATTTAACCATTTGTTCCAAAGGTTTGACGATCTGAGCAAATTTTGGTACAAACCTTCGCACAAAGTTGATTGTCCCCATAAAAGATTGCATACCCTTTTTATTATGGGGTAAAGGGATAGATATGTTCTATGGCTTTAATCCTCTCGGTCTATGGAGATCCATTTCTTAGAAATGACATGACCTAGTAGCTTTCCTTCTGTGACTATGAACACGCATTTCTTGGGATTTAGTGAAATACCATACTTCCAGCAACGCTCGAAAATTTGTTTCAAATGAAATGCATGCTCCTCTCTTTTTTTCGAAAATATTGTGACATCGTCTAGAAAAACCACAAAACTACGACCAATTAGACCACGAAAAGCTATATCCATGGCCCTCTGGAAAGTGGCTCCAACATTAATAAGTCCAAAGGGCATCCTCCTATATGCAAAAGTTTCCCACTTGGTTCTAAACGTGGTTTTAATCCTATGTTCTTTAGCTACTAATACTTGATTATAACCAGAGAATCCATCTAATAATGAAAGCAATTTAGAACCTGAAACCAGCTGCAGTATTTTCTCCATATGTGGGACCGGATAATTATCTTTATCTAATGCACGATTAAGATTTCTGAAATCTACACAAAGCCTGATTTCTCTGGAATTTTTTCATACTGGAACCAAATTAGAAACCCATTCCGAATGTCTGACTTTAAATATGATTTTAGCATCCAGCAACTTTTTTACCTCACTTTGAATTAAAGGTTCTAGCTTAGGATGCATCTTCCTCAAAGGTTGTTGGTAAGGCTTGATTCCACCTTTGATTGGGATAACATGTTGTATGATCTTTGTGTCATAAGTTTTAAGATCTTCATAGGTCCAAGCAAACACATCCTTGTACTGCTTGAATAGACTGATGAACTTATCCCTTTCACCTAGAGAACAACACTTCCCCAAATTTACATATTTGGGTTCAGCTTCAGTCCCCAACTTTATCAGCTCGAATTGTAAGGACAAGCTATGGGTCTTGACATTCGCTGGATTTTTGAATTTTTTATCTAAATCAAACATTCGGTCCAAGGTCCTAACTCCTTTAAGAATAACGTTCCTGAATTTTAATTCTTCTTGATGTTCTTCATCGTCTATTATTGCTCCTTTGAAAGTATCGTGATCCATCAAACACTCCAAAATTTGTTGATCATCGTCAAACATTTGTATATTTGTGATCATATCTGGAACAGAAGGCATGAAAAGTAATTCAATAGAGCATCTATTATTTGAAGGTACTAATCTTGTGGCTGAAGTAGCTAGTAAATCAGCTGCTGCATTCTTTAATCTAGGATGGACACAATATTGAATACATGAAAAATTATAAGAAAATCCCAAACTTAATTTTGGTAAGCTTTCAAATGTGGTGAAATACAATGTATTTTGTTCCGAATTTGCTTAACAATGATTTCAGAATATCCATATACTTTCAGTTTTTTTACTTTCACTTCTATTGCTTTTTTAAGTCCTTGAACTAGTGCTTCGTATTCGGCTGTGTTATTTGAGCATTCGAATTCTAACCTACATGAAAGAAAATGTTTATTTTTTTCTAGATCAATCAGGGCATAACTAGCCCCTGATTTCTCCAATGTTTTAGAACCATCAAAATAAAGAGTCCAAAAACTATCTACTTCTAATGAATTTGAATTACAGACTACATCTGAAACTAAATCTACTATGTTACAATCAATCTCATCAGCCCGTGAAAATCGAAGGAGATCGGGCTGGATATCAAGTATACTGTTGGCTTCTTCGGCTTGATAATTTCCCGGTTCCAATTCAATGAAATAATTTCCCAATGCAGAGCTTACTAATTCATTTTTCCCTTCTAATTGGGTGACATTTTATTTCATTTGAGGTTCTCTTAACACTTTTATCTGATTTGGACTCCCCTTAAAAGGAAACCACAAATGTGACCAATCTAATGCAAAATATCCTTCTAACCTTGCTGACCAATCTCATCTCAACACCAGGCCATAAGCATCTGGTATGTCTGCTACTACAATTTCTACATACTGACATACCCTCTCATCTACGGATAAGCAAATTAAAACATCCTCCATTTCTCCTATTACCTTTACAGTTGTTCTGTCTAATTGAAGAACTTGCCAAGTGGATCGTTTAGGTTGACCGTTGATTTTCTTGCAGACTGAAAGTGGCATAACGTTGATTGATGCTCCTGATTCCACTAAACATTTATGCACATTATAGTTGAAAATTTCAAAAGTTAGGAGAAATGCTGGAGTTTTATACTTAGACTTCCCTCCTAAACTTGCCTCCCCAATTTCTTCCTCATGTTGGTTGTCACTGGGAGGCTCCTCATCCGGTGTCTCAAGTGCTTTTAAAAGCTTCTCTTTCTGCTGAGGTAAATTGCACATTTCAAACAATGAGATATTTGCTTTATCTTTTTTAATGTCTTCCACAATATCATAACCCATCTCAGGTTCTTTGAGATTCTTCTTAACTTCAGTAAGCTTAAGAGGTGTGTTGATTTTCTTCAGATCCTAACTTGAAATGACAAATTCAGGTATTTTAATAGTTGTAGTGATGTTCTATATCTTCTTCATGTTTTCTTGAAATTTCTTAATATTAGGAAGTATCGACTTATCTTATTTTAATAGACTCTGACTTCTTGTTGTTACATTAGTTTCTAGTGTTTCCCCTTGTATCAGAAAATCTTCCTCTTCCGTATCAAACATAGAGACACAGTCCCATAAAACTAAAGTATCTTCCTCTTGTTTTTCTGTAGGTTCCTTTTCTTCCTCCTTAACAGTTTCTGTCAGTTTGGAATCCAATAATTGATTCATTACTAATGTCATAGAATTAATGCATTGTGGGAAATTCTTCTCAGAATGAGGCTACTGGTGAAAGGTACAAAAATTATCCATGCTTACATCGGTTAAATTCATTGTTGAAGGACTGTGTGGAGGAGGTTTAGGTTGACTATTATCTTACCTTTTTTTATAATAAGGATTATATGGTTGATGAGCCTCCTTTCCTTTTACTAAATCTATCACTCTGTTGGATAATTTCTGCATAATCTTCACCATCCCTTTGAAATCCTGTGATTTCTCATCCTTAGGTTTAGTCAGTAATAAAGGTTTCTTGTTTCCAAAAGTCTTCTCTTCTGATTGCAAAGGGTAATTTTCTATACTTTCCATCTCATCCTCTACCTTCTTACCCTCTTCATAGGTTTCTGCTAATGTAGGTCTAATTGATCTCTTGGAAAACATGGCTAGATCAGGCCCAAGAGCTGAGGTATAGTATTCAATTAGAGAATTTTCAAATGGTTTATCAGCTACAGTGAAATTGTTTAGGTAAGAAGCAAACCTTTGAGTGAAAATATGCACTCTTTCCTTCCTTTCTTTCTTTAGAGCACATAATCCCTTCATTAACTCTGCATGAGTTTTCTGGACTGCGTACTTGCTTCTAAACATTCTCTCAAAAGTATTCCAATCTGTAATTGAATTTGTAGGTAGGGAAAAATACCATGAGGTTGCTTTTCCTTTTAGGGTGTGGGGAAACAATCTACAGACCACATCTTGATGCTCTCCAGCTCGTAGTCCTTCTACAGCCAAGTAAAAACAATGCAAATGATCATCTACCAGAATTCCTTCACTCAGTTCAAACTTAGGTAACATCTTGTCAAAATCCTGAGGCAAATCATGCAAGGGAGGGGTCAAATTTAAAGGAGACCTAGCCCTCCAAGCAGGTTGTGGAGGTGGTTGATTTGCATTTACATTAGCCATGATTCTGAGTGGAGTATGAGGTTGTGACTGAACAGGGGTTTGGAAAGGTGAATAGTAAGGTGAATCTAGATCCAATTGATCTAATGGTTGATGAACTTCTTGTAAGGCTACTTCTACCAGTTCTTCAAGATCTTCTACCAACATTGAATCTTCTAATTGAGGGCAATCTTTCTTCCGGTATTCTCTTCTAGGTAGGACAGAGATAATAGGTAATCCTCCAATATTTTTCACATATGCCCTGGTAATTCTCCTTAAATCATCAACCACTTCGTTATCGACAAGATATAGATACCACTTTTCTTTATCTTTAGGAGTGTGTTTATGAAGCAAACTATTTTTAGAACGGTCACCGGTGGAGTGATTTCGAGGAAGCGGGCTTACTCAGCCAGCCATGCATTGGTGTCCCTCCTTCTAGCACCAAAAAATATTGGGGCTTGGAAAATTGCAGGTAACAACAATAGGGATTCTCCCCAATAAACGTTCCATATTAGCTCGTTATTGTTTGGTATGGGGAATCCGTCCGGTTTACGGTCCGACTACCGTAGGTCAAGTAACAATTAAAGTGTTTTACCGGTTACGACCCGGTCCACCGTGTCATATTTTTAGTTTAAAGGTATGATGTGTAAGTTCCTAACTAAAATGCAGACGATAGAGATAACGAGGAGGGCCACAATGTGATGTGAAGGTTCTTACCTCTCTCGCTTCTAAATCACAAACAACAAGAAACTAACTAAGACTTACTAACCTATCCATATGGAGCAAAACTATCATTAATGGTGAGTAATGTACTGTAGTGCATGCATAAAGAAAAATCACAGATAGTTGTTAACTTTTTAGAACACATGAACATCAATAGAAATATAAACAACAAGATAGCTTATTGTTAATTAAAATCTTCATTACTCAATGTGGAAATTTAGCAAAAAATAAACCAGAGCACATTCATAACATAAAAAAATTTCAATGAGTTAGAACGATCTCACAGTTAATGGAAACAAGTTGAAAAAGAAATAGTTCATATCCAATTGGCCCATAGCAAACATTTGAAAAATCCACAGAACTTTCTCCAGCAGAAACATATGACTCTTTATTGTAAAATGAAATAGGTCTTGTTACAATACTTTCTCAAGATAGTCTGGAAAAAAGGTCCCCTTTCTATCTAAAAATCTCCTATATTTATACAAAAAATAAAACTCTTGGGTTGCTCCTCATTGTCTCTTGAGCTTCCCCAACCTTTGATTTTCCAAAATTCTGTCATGTAGCTTGTGCACATAATTAATACAATATATTACATTTTAAATCAATATTTCCAAAACACTTTATGAGGAAGGCCCAGCTTGCTCGCTAATGAACTTCTTCCATGCATGAGCATCTGCTGCAATGCCTTCAAACCCGGAAGGCTCAATAAATCGAATGTTAATTTTGTATTTAGCATCTTGGGTCTTTACCCCCTCTATCCTAGCAGGACTTAAGTGTAGCTGGTCTTCTAATAGATGTATGCTCATAGCTGCATGTGCTACCGCATTTTTCAATATCCATTCATCTAGGTCCTTGACCTACTGGATTTCTTGCTCATCTTCTTGGTACCTAACCTGTAGATGTTTTAGAAAAAATTCATGCTCCAGTAGCACATCCAATCTCTTTTCTATAGAATTCTGACATCAATTGTATGTGGAGAGCACTCTCCTGCAAAATTCAGCACATGTTGCCTTTGTCTTTTTCATTGTTTTCTTGAACTCCTATGCAACATTAATTACAAATTCTAGTAATTCATACTCCTTCTTTAAAATTTGCTGATCTTTGACTGCTAGCTATGCGGGAGATTCCTTATTTCTTTCTACCCAGACCATTCTTCCTTTTAGAATCTCCAATATATATTGAGACCTATCCAAGAAGTATGAAATGGTGTCTATAATTTCTTCTAGCATGGCATCTATATGCAAAAAATTTCACCTTTCATTTTCTATCCATATCTGTATTTGATGGGATCCTTTCTCTTTGAATCATAACATTCTCTTTCAAAGTCTGGATGTCATTTTTCTGCTCCATAACATCCTTAAGTTATGCGGTCAATGAATTTTTCTACTCTTCTAAGGCTGCCACCTACATCTGATACTGCTTCTCCTTTTCCTTTGTAGTATCCTTCTCCATTTCTAACTTACTAACCCTGCTCTCCAACTTGTTCTTCTCTGCACTTAAATTCCTATATGATAACTGAAGATCATCCTTTTCAGTATTTAACATCTGATGCTCTAGCTGTAGCTTTTGTAATTCAGCTAAGGTAACTTGAGCACTTTTCTCTGTGTTCTCTGTAGATATTTCTAGAGCATTCTTATCCGCTTGCAGATTTTGGCATTCCGTTCTTGAAGTCTTGACTTCACCCATCATATCTTCATATTTTCTCTTTAGCTTTTGACTCTCATCTCTTTCCTTCTTTAAGGTTTCTTTCAATTGGGCCACATTCTTCCATGACTATTCTAGATTAGTCATGAGCTTGTCCACATTGTCTTCAGTCTCTAAGATTAAAGCTACCCTAGCTCTTGCTATCAACTGTGGATCTTTATGCATACCATGTACCAATGTTTTATCTGTCACCATTTTTCCTGGTTGTCCCCCAGTATCAACCTTATTCTCATTTCTTTTAATGATTCTTTTCGTTTATTTGTCATAAAAAAATGGTATTAAAATCAGGAACCCCCTCCCTTTCAGTAGGAATGAAAGGGATCAAACTTATTTCAGAAATTGAATCTTTTCCCAATATGCTGCCAGAAGATACAGTGGGTTCCAAGGGATCAGGATTAGATTGTCCTTGCTCTTGATCTATTTGGTCTTCTACTCCTTGTGTATCAACTTACTATGTAGTCTATTGATCCTTTTGGAATCTTGTTAGTCTCAAACCCTCACTTTCTTGTTGTTTCTTCTTGATTTCAGCTTCTTATTTTATTTTTCTTTCTTCTTTTTCCTTCCTAGCTGCTTCCTTAGCAGCTCGCTTCTTTTCTTCCTCTTCAATTCTTAACCAATTTTCTACTTTATGTGCTAATATTCTAGCATCTTCTTCTCTCTTCTTTGCCTCTTCATCTTCTAACTTCTTATCATTTTCCGAAGTTTTGCCTTTTCCACCCATAGTAGTTGTTTTTTGCTTGAATCTCTTCTTGAGGGAAATTATGTTCTTTACATTTTGGAATGTCTCCTCATCTTTGTCCCAAAAATCAGTATATTTAAAATGAATTCTTGTTGATTTGCAGTAGTCAGCTACTTTGTTATGAGAGTCATTTCTATGAAAATTCATTTCGCCAAAATGAAAATATTCTAGCTCCTTAACAAATTATGTTGCCTTCTTTACCCTTGAAAACTTATAGCTTCCAAGTAAGAAAGGTACTCTAGGGTACATTGCCTTCTTATGTTCAAACAGAAAATTGCCTACACCATCAATATACAGTTGTTTGACTACCTCCTTGTGGAGTACATAATCTGTGGCATATTTCGGGAGTAGGGAAGGAGCTCTGGAACCACCATACATCCTTACATATAATCCATCCTCCGTCAAATAATAATCTCCAAACTCTTGTATGACTTTAAATGCCTCTTCAAACATGCAATTACATTCAGTCAAGAAAATGAGGGTATATAAGGGCATAATGAAATGCTCACAAATTTCCCTATAATAACTATGGTACTTATGTGCCCATAACAATTTATAGGCTGCGTACACTGGGGTTATGTCATTCTACCAGTTACATCCCAAAGCAGGAAAAGACTGGGTGCACAGTATGCAATCAATCAGGATAGAGCTCATATAAAATTCTGATTTCTTTTGAGATACCCCTCCTAAGGCTATTGATATGCATGCAGAGAGGTTGTTTGACACAATATTTTTCCAGTTAAAGATGGTTCCTTGGGTAGCCACAAAGAAAATAACTAGTATCCAACCTATCTTGAAGCTCTTCCCATGTGCTCTGCCAAAACACCTATTGACCATCAATGCAATAAACCTATAGGGAGCACAAAGAGTACAGATGTCATATTCTCCGGAAGGTCTAGTTCAGAAATTATTTCTTGGTATCATCATTCTCTTTACAGTCTCCACCAGGTCCATAGCTATATCCTTCAACCAACTTTCCGTCAAATAAACTTGGGGTGAGGGTAGATGATAAGACATGGAGACATATGCAGGGCTATATGCATCATATCCTTACTTAGCAGTGTTCTCTAAGAATCATCATCGTCACATCTGCCCTGGGAAGAATCCATCCTATTACTTCTGAACAAGGAAATAACTCGGGTCTCGTAGCTACTTTCATTACGGCTGACTTCTCAATGTTGGCATAGATCGTCATTTCCTCAAACCCGGCATCAGGTACATTCTGGTTTACGATCATTCTATATATTTATCCCCACTTGTAGTCTGGTTAAACTTCAATAGTGGATTTGGTATCTTCATAGATGAACTCCACTTTGGTGATTATTTCTACTTCAAGCTCTCCTTCAACTATCACATCTTTCTTCTTTTGTCTCTTTGACATGTTGTTGTTATAGCAATCCACTGTCAGATTCAAAAACATGTTTTAGGTTAACAGAACTCTTGGCAAGTGTTTAAGCAATATACAAGAAAATATATCAATTTATTTACCTCCTCGACATGCATGTTGTAAAAATAAGTTAAACACAGTATTTTACGAATGAAAGATTTAACAATGAAAAATCCTACAAGATGCTTCCTAAATTGCCTAAGCTCCATTGTCTCAAAACCTTAATTGACCAAACAACCTTCGTCTCACATAGAGACTTATCAAGCTGACTCTACCGCTAGATCTCAATCTCAATCTCAAAATACTAAACCTTGCGAAATAAATGTCTTCAAGAAAAACCCTAATCAAATGAAAAAGAAAAACCTTCTTGAGTCCCATGGGATATGGGAACTGCAATAAAAATGGCTTACTAACCCCTGGCCAATCATGAAAAGACCAAGAAAAGAGTGGTGCAGACAGCGAAACTCTTGTCTGCACCGTGCCCTAACAACTCGCGTGTCCTAACAACTCGCGTCAATGCAAACACATCCATAATGGTTCAATGGCATATAGACTCAGATTCTCACACTAATGAAACCTCAAACAGCTAAACCTCCTCCCCCTCAATGTAAAACATCCATGAAAACAATAAGGAGGAAAGAATTCCTTTTATACGAAAACATAACCAATGGAAAACCTAACGGCTTAAAAACTCAACCAATAAAAGCCAAAAATAACAAAACCGTGGTTTACCTACCTGGCAATAGTGATGTAATCGATTGGATGGAATGAACTTCCACGGTAGCAGAGAAAACGAACTAGGTTTTGAAAGTTATGCACGCACGAACAGTGCAAATGACACAACCCAATGCGAACGACAAGTCACAATACGAATAAAACAATATAATACATGTCCTCTATATATATAACAATCGGCGGGAAACTGATCGACGGACAAACTTAAATCAGTCAAAAGGATAAATCGGAGGACTGCCGCAATGGCGGGCACAAACAAAACTACGTACTTGGGATACATTGAGTCCATCAGACATCCGAACCACTAAGTGCTAAGCTCGGAACATGGAACCCAAGGAGAAGAGAAAACAAGCTCTGATGTATCGGCAAGGGAGTCTGAAGCTCTTTCGGCAGGCTTAACGGTTTGGCATTCACAACGTCGAAAAGATAGTCCACTATGCTTCCAATATCGGAAGGATAGTCGACTAATCTTTCGACACAGAAAAATCAAACAGACCAAGTTTTTTAAAGAAAAAATTGGACTCAGGGCAGCCCTGGTGAAAACAAAATACTCCTAGGCCAGATTTAATAAAACGAATAAAAGGGGGGGGGGGGGGGGGGCTAAAATTGAAAATTTTGGGGAAAAAATTGCATCTGCAACAATACCAAAATAAACCAAACATTTATCAAATTAATCAAAGAACTCTTTCAAAAAAAGTAGTTTCTTTTGATTCGAATTTAATGAAGTAGAGCTCTCACCCTAGGGTGGGGGCCTTCCTGGTACTTATTATTTTATATTTAAAACTATGACAATACTCTTATACTATCAATAAGAATAATAAAATTGTGTTATATTTTACATTGCACATTATATACATTTTTTTCCCTTCTATACCAATTTTTTGGTATATAAGGAAAAAACCTCAATTACTCTTTACCAGTTGCTCTAATATAAATTATTTTACAAATCCATTTATTGTTAATTTAAATTAATATTATTAAAAATAGTTTAACTCTATAAAAAAATGTGTACTCTTTCATAAGATAACTATTTAGCAATTGTTGGTTGTCGTTCTTTGAATCATTTTATAAGAGAATGCATGAAAACAAAGGCAGGTGCTAGAATTTTTCATATAGATGTTGTGAAAGCCTCTCTCGTTTTCTTGAGTACAACATTTATTCTAAACTACACAATCTTTTTTTTAGTTATAATTATAGTATTTCATTCTAGATTATATACTATATTCAAAAATATTTGTAAGTTAAATAGTGTATTTCTTATCAATAAGAAGATAAAAGTGTGGAGGTTTTATTCATATAAATGTGGAAATTTTATTTATGTTTTTTTTTGTGACAAAGAATTTGAACTCATTTCTTTTAATTTATAAACTCTTATCTCAATTACTCTACCAATTGACTTAATATGAATTATTTTACAAATACATTTGTTGTTAATTTAAATTAATATTATTAATTATATCTTCTCTTGCATGAATTGATCACAACAGATTGATAACATAGCCACTGAGAGGGTTCCTGATACTCTGATTGCTCTCTGATCGGATTTGATAGATTAGATCTTCCTTGACGTTGCTGCATCTGGATTTTGGTCACGGCCTAGATCTCCAATCATGAACGGAGATGGAGTTGGTGATCCGCTGCCCCCCTTTTCTAATGACTCTGAAGATTTTCGTATGCTATTTTCTCAACAAAACCTAAAATCTAGCCCTACCCCCATTCCAAAGTTTGTGAAGAAGTTGGATGATATCCCAACTATTGATATTCCATCGTAGCACCCCATGCAAATAACAATTTCTCTACAGGATCGAGCATTGGTTGGGAATTTTATCGGATTTTAGCCATCTCCCAAGTCAACTGATAACTAGATCCAAAAAAATTGGTGACCTATGATCTCCAATAGTGTTACCTGCTACGCGATAGGTCAAGGTTTTTTCTCTTTGAATTCATCTCCAAGGAATATCGTGACATGATCTTTCGCAATCGGCCTTACTTCATGGGTCCTCAAGGCCTCTTTCTGAACCAATGGAATCCATATTTTGATCCTATTGTGGATGTCCCTAAAGCTATGCCAGTTTGGGTTCGTATTCCAAATCTACAATCCATTGCTAGACCCCATCCTCCCTGCAAACTATTGACAACAAACTTGGAAAATAAATTGATAAATCCAACACTAAAGACCAATTACTCTTGTGCCATGATCTGTGTTGAAGTAGATCTGGAAGATGGTCTACCAGAAGCTATTAAGTTAACGATGGGAGAATGGTAACACTTCTAGAAACTAGATTATGAGAAGTTACCTTTCAAATGTAGGCATTGTCATGACTACAAACATTTTCATAACAACTACCCAAAGATGCCTCCAGCACAGGTAGAAAAAGAAGCAAAAGAAGGATGGAAACAAGCCAAATGGACTAGAGAAGAACAAAAATGAGAGGGGAGAAACCCTACTGCACCAAATCCCAAGAAGGAAGACTTAACTCGGAAAACCCAACCAAAGTTAGGAAACAAGTTTGTAGCTCTGAAAGGAACTTTAGATGAAATAAGGTCGGGAGCAGAAACAATACTGGGTGAAGAATAAATGGGGAAGGCCTCTTCGCTGACAAATCCTAGAGCATAAGGGAAAGTCTCTCTCAAAAAAAAAAACATAACATTTAGGAAACTATAGCACATCCCGAACCAAAGGATCCAACGTCATAGGAGGATGTGTCAGAGGAAGAGGAAGGAGAAATAGGCACCCCACATGTTTCACAGAAAAAAGATAGAAGAGGAAGGAAATCGGACAACGAACGCAGAGAGGAATCCACCTACAAAGATAATATTCTTGGGGGGCAATCAACGATCGATGGAATGATGAACCCTAGATCTACAAGAAAAAAAGGTCAGGCCTCCAAAGGGGTTGTCCATCTCGTAAAAGGTAAATAATGAATGTGGTCTCCTGGAATTGTGGGGGATTAGGAAGCAATAAAAAACTTGAATAAATGAAAGATTTAATTTGTATATCCAATCCCTACATCTTACTGATCGAGGTGATGAAAATGGAGGAAGTTGATTTCCTCCGAACTAGCCTTTTTTTTGGAAAATGGTGAAGGAGCAAAAATGAGTGCTAGCGGTGCCTCAGGAGGGATAGGTATGCTTTGGAAGTCGGCCTCTTTCAAGCTAGTTTAGAACTCTTCCTGCATGCATTGGATTCTATCAAGCCTTCATCACAAAGAATCACGTCATTTGGTAAGTATCCTAAACATTTATTTTCCTGCTTTATTTTCAACAAAAAAAAGTGTTGGAAGAGTATCCATGAAACTCTTATTTCCCTTCACCCCTAGAATCTCATCCTAGCTGGGGATCTCAATATTTCCCTTAGAGTCAAAGGGAAAAAAGGGGGTTCTATTGCTATAGACCCCCTTCAAGAAACAGTAGAAGAAATAATGAGGGATTGAGATCTAGAATACATCCATCCTGCTCATGGTCTCTTCACGTGGTCCAACAGAAGACTTGGTCCTGGTCACATTGCATCAAGGCTTGATAGGTTCTTGGTCCAACAGTCTATGCTATTGCTTGGATTCAGGGATGACTCTTCCATTTTTCCCTTCAGTATGTCTGATCATAAGTCAATCCTTCTGGAATTAATCATGTAGAAGAACATGGGTCCCATTCCTTTCTGATTTAGTCCAACTTGGATCAAGCAGGATGGATTTCAAGATCTAGTTCAATTAGTGTGGAAAAATCCGGTATCAGGCTCTCCCTTCTTTGTTTGGGAGGAAAAATTAAGACATCTTAAAGTTTCTCTCAAATCCTAAGCTAAGACCCTTAAAAATCCTACCATGTAAAGAATCGAAGCTCAACATAATCTTGATTGGCATCAAAGGTGGTAGGAAAATCATCCTATGGATGTGGAAAGCTTGGAAAAGGAAGCCTCACTCCACCGTAACCTTCACATAGCTTACAGGACAGAGGAAAATTATTAAAGATAGAAGTCTAGATGCCTTTGGCTTAAAGAAGGGGATAAAAATACTAGTTTCTTCCACAAACATGCTGAAGGACGTAAGTATTTCAAAGATGTGAAGGAAATATAGAGCCAAGGTCAAATGGTTGAGGATTTTGAAGAAATAAAACAAGTCTCTCATGAGCACTTCAGGAACATATATAGGGAAGAAAAAACCCCTGGGATGTTCCCAAATCCCGCAGTTCTGAACTTGGTCCCCTCCAGGATCAAATAGTCAACAAATAGGACCCTGACTGTACCCATCTCGAAAAAATAAATTAAAAGGGCCCTTGCTAGTATGGAGCCTGTTAAAGCTCCAGGCCCTAATGGATTTACAACTAGGTTTCTCAAGTCATGCTGGAAGATTGTTAAACATGGCCTTCATAAAATGGTAATGAAATCCCAAGATTGGAGGAAGTACTAATTCTTATTTCTTTTCCCTAATTCCCAAAGAAAAATGGGACACCTCTTTTGAACAGTTTAGACCTATATCTCTCTGCAACATTCGTTATAAAATAATCACCAAAATCATAGCTAATAAGAACAAATGTGTTCTTCCTTCCATAATCCCGAAGAATCAAGGTGGTTTCATAAAAGGAAGGAACATTGCTAATAATGGAATTCTTGTTCAAGAATCTATTCACTCCAGCATCCAGCATTGGGAAAAAGGTATGATCATCAAGCTTGATTTAGTAAGTGTTTTTGATAGAGTTAGAGATGATTTCTTGTTTCAGGTTTTTCATCGCTTTGGCTTCGACCCAATCTTTATCAAATGGATCCAAGCTTGTATTGGAGTTCCTTGGATCACCCCCCTTTTCAATGGATGATAAGTTGGCTTATTCCAAGCCACCCAGGGTCTCCGGCAAGGTTGTCCTCACTCTCCTCTTCTCTATTCCATTCAAGCTTCAGTGCTCAGCTTTCAAGCTGGTCAGAGTCGGCTTCACAATGAAATTATAGGGATTCGCATTACTCAAGTGGTCAAGGCTGTTAATCATGCCCAATTTGTAGATGACACAAATCTCCTTGGAGGAGAAAGTGTTCATTCATAAAGGAATTTCAAAAAAAATATTGACCTTTACCAACATGTCTCGTGGGGAGTCAAATCAACTATAAGAAAAGTCAAATTTATGGGTGGAACTGTAATACTAGAGATATGTCTGATATCACTAGAATCTTTGGAATAGAGTGGAAAACCCATTGGGATGTTTTTAAAAACTCAGGAGTTCCCATCTTTAGGTCTACCCCGAAGTCCTCCAATTGGCTCCCAATACTTAACAAACTTAAAGCTAGGATCAACACTTGGGGATCCTCCTGGTTAAACCTAGCACGGAAATTCATGTTAATAAAAAAGGTCCTCTCTAACATCCCCATTTACCAATGCTCCATCCTCTTTGCCCAAAAAGGTCCAATGCCTCTCATTCAAGCTCTACTAAGGAAATTTATTTATAAAGGTGGAAAGAAGAACGAAAAAAACTTTTGCTGGTAAGCTGGGAGAAAGTTTCAAAACCTCTGCTAGAAGGAGGGCTTCAAATTAGATACCTCTGGGCACAAAATGTTGCACTAGGATCCAAAATTCTCTAGGATATAGTCATAGGAAGCATGACCTGGTACAAGAGGGCACTGTGGAAAAAATAATTTTCTGGCAACCAATTGAGATGTCTTGACAATCCTCCTATGGTAAGAAAAGGATCCCCTATTTTTGTTATATGCTTGAAGACTCATGGTTTCTTTTCTTCCAATCTTACTTGGATTCTAGGGAATGGAAATCACATCAAAATCTGGGAGGACTCTATCATGGGAGACGCTCCTCTTGAACAACGTCTAGGCACTGATCATATTAAATAATATCTGCGCAACCAAAATATTGTCACTCTTTGGGACATCTCATATTGGAAAATAGATAGTTCAAAAACTTCGAAAAAGTGGCACATACCAAACTGCCCCCCTCATATCGTTGAGGAAAAAGAATCTCTGCTAACCAATCTCCAAGGGAGGTCTCCGATCTTCAGGAAATATAGGGATACTCAAGGATGGGGGGAAAGGATGGGTGTTTACTCCACTTCTGTTTGTTATAAGTTTATTCAAAATTTGCATGTCCCTGAAAACCCAACTCTGTGGAAAGGCGTTTGAAACGTGAAAATTCTTCCCAAAGTAGATTTTTTTTTCTGGACCTTGGACCATAATAGGATTCTGACTGGAGATAATTTAAAGAAGAAAGGGTGGGAAGGCCACACTAGATGTCCCTTCTTCCTTACCAGTGAATATTCAGCTAAGCATTTGTTAGTTTCCTACCCCTTTGCTAAATATGTTTGGAATCAGGCCCTTCTTGGCAAGGCTAGTTGAGTCCTTCTCCCTCAAAGTATTCATTCTCTACTGATTAATTGGGCTTCCTTGTGCCCATTCTCTAGTTTAAATAATTTTTTGATTAAATCTTGTTCATTGACTCTTGTAAATTTATATTATGGAAATTATGGTTGGAAAGGAATTCCCGCATCTTCAAAGGGAAATCCTCCTCCGCAAAGCAGCTCATCACCAAAATCACAGGCTTAATAGGATACTTTCTCAAATTCCTTTGGAGTGATCCTTATAGTTTCCCCCTATCTCCCTCTAAAGAATCTTGGCTCCACATTCTTTCACCAAATTTACCAAGAGCAGTCCTAAATGTCCAGAAAAAATTGTCCTCGTGGGAACTAAGGATAGACGACTCCTATCTGGAGAGATGGATGATCAATTTGCATAGAAATATCCTTTTCTTCGATGGTGCATCCAAAGGAAACCTAAGGGTGGCATGGAAGGTATGGGTTCTCATCACCCCAGACAAAATTCAAGAAATTATCTACTCTTAGGGACTAGGATTTGAAACAAATAATGTTGTTGAAGCCCTGTCCCTTTGGCAAGGCCTTCATCAAGCCAAAAATCAAGGTATTGAGGAAGTTACTGTGGTCGGTGATTCAAGGTTAATAATTCAAGCCCTCTCTACCAATTCACTTCCCTCTTAGTTGAAAATCCAATAGTTGATTAGGAAAATACAGAGCCTCACCAAGACTTTCCACAAAATTGATTACTTTCATGTCCTAAGGAAACTTAATAGAAAAGAGGATTAGGCTGCGAATATTGCTTCTACCGTATGAAAAGGTGTTTTAGTGCTTAATGGATCTAAAACCATTTTCCAAATCCCATAGGACCTTGGCCTATGGCCTAAATGGATTTCCCCAAGCCCCCCCCCCCCCACGTGGTGCCACATTGTGTGTCCCGTGGAGCGTGGTGCATCTCCTCTCCATCTGTCGGTGCATGGGTTCACACATGCGGCTTGCTTTGTGGATTTATTTCAGACATATCGTACCTATCCTATGTCTTGTCTGATGTTGTTATCTAATTTTGCTTGCATTATGTTTCCTTCACAGTCCCACCTCCAGCGTGAGAAACTTGTGGAAAATCATTCTGTGATCTTGGGAATTATGAATGCAGTGGATGAATTAGTTGATACCTAGGGCTTCGGCATTTCTGTGTCTTCCAATTCCGGTTTGCCCATAGAAACCAAGGAAAAACCAAGATTGATATTGTTGGAATACAGACTGCCTGTGTCATAATGGATGCTTCCTTTGAATCCACGGCGTCTTCAGCTCCAGTCCAATCCGTCGCGGCCAATATAAGTGAAATCAGGAAGAAAATTAAATGAAAATTTTGTTTTTTGCACCGATTGGATACTGAAGCAGGCTGTCATCTGGAAATGGTAGATTGTGACATCATCTAGCTATAGAAGGAATTTGTTCATTCCATCTCCCAGACAGATCAAGCAATGACTGAATGATTGCAAATTTGGAAATCAAAGTCGAAAAGCTGGAGCTCAAGGTGGTGAAAATGGAGGATTCTACATTTACAGGTTCTAATTCTTCTCTTCATGGAGGTCATGAAAAGTAATCAAGGATTCCTTTGGGAATTTTATTTTTGTTTCTCTAATTTAGTTGTGCATAGCAAGTCTCTAGCAAAAATGGTTTTTATTTTAATCATCATAATTGTGTAAAGGAAGTTCTCTAGATGGTCTGGGTGGCAGTTTTTGTATATGGGCAGTAGTTTTTGAACTCTGAATGTTGCTTTCTCAGAAAAACTTTTGAAGTCTAAATGTCGCTTTCTCAAGGAATTTTTATACTCTATGTTTCGATCTCAGTGGTTACATCATTGACTATTTAATACGACTATAACCATTCTTGTCAAAAAAAAATATCTTCTCTTGAACGATGGCATGCTCCATCTAGAGATCATATCTATATATATATATATATATTGGAATGTACAAGTTGGTTACCATATTTAGCAGCAAAACAAAATTTAAAGAATATTCCAAGCCAATTTGATTTCAAGTTGGTATACTTAGCTGCAAAACAAAATTTGAAGAATATTAAAAACCATTTTGATTTCAATTTTACCAACTGGTTTTACTCTTAGTCTCTGTATACCAATCAATCTCACTGTAATGACCATGTTTGATTTGAATTTTTCCTTTGGTTTCAATTTTAATGGGATGGGAGGCTTCCAAGTATATATTGGAGGTGCAGATATATGACGCTATAACCAAACCATGACAATTTCCCAGTCTGGTAAATTTATGATGAATATTAAGCAACTGCATATCTATTATATATTAGTTTTTATATATTATTTTTATGAATATTAAGAAACTATGATATGCTTTGTGGTGTTGACTACGATTTGATTTGTGGGTTTAGAGAATGCGATCCGGTTCATTTGCGACTAGAGACTACGATCTGTTTTGTGGTGATCTTCTATCCATATATATCGATCCAATGAATGTGAGTTTTTGCATGCATTGTTTATCACGTGGATCCAACTGAGATTATCATATAGTTTTTCATCTAACAGTGAGCTTCGATTCGATATCATATCTTCCAACATATGAAGGAAATATGCATGCATTCTGAAGGGGTTAGAGACTGCGATCTCCTTTGTGGTGTTGACGTTGATCCACTGAATGCGAGCTATTGCATGCGTTGTTTAGCTTCACGCCGATCCAACCGATATTACGATCCAAATTCACGCCTTCCTTCAAGCATATTAATTTGCAACTAGAGGATCTGTATACAACTCTGAGTGGATTGTATTTTAAGTACCTAATCCTCTTAGAGTTTATTACTTTCTTCTGCAGATCACTATATCAAGTGCACACATTCCTTATCTTTTTTTCTAATAAATATCTACTGCTCATATATTTATTTTTGTTTACAAGTATGAATAATTCACCACATCTACCAAATATTGTCAGAGGTAGACCTAGCACAGTTACTCTACAGAGCCTTTATGAATATATAGATTCATTAGAGAAACGTAGAGAAGAAAGAGAAGTTAAGCTACAAACAAATTTAGAATCCTTGATGGAAAATAAATTTACATCTTTTGAAGGCAAGATCCAAAAAAAAATAGAAAATAAAATAAAACTATTGGAGAATAAAATGGAGACAATGGAGATTAGATTACAGGTAATATAAAAAAAAATCCAAGATAAGAACCAAACATCCCAACAAGGAGATGATGATACTTTAGAAAGTCTTAAATTAAAGGACATGATTAAAGCACTAGAAGAAAAAGTTAATACCAATCTCACCCTAAATAGTGTGGAAGGTAAATTAGATATCAAACCCTTTAAACAGGAAATGAAAAAATTGATAGAATTATACCCTGAGCGTAACAAAAGGGGTTTAAACCTTGTAATCTTCAGTTTGAAAGAGGAGTTAGACGAGGATACATTAGGCATAGTCCAAACATAATTACATAATAGATTAAAAATTGAAACACCATGTCTCACAGAAGCAAAAAGGTTGGGAAAATTAACGGAGAATAAAGGAAGGTTGATCTGGATAAAGGTGAGCTATACTGACAATAAGAATAACATACTTAGTAAAACCTCAAGTCTAAAAGGAATGGAAATATTTATAAATGAAGATCTCATTCCAGAACATCAAGCAAAATTAAGAAATGAAGTTTAAAAGGTAAAATAATCTAGGAAGGAAGGAAAATGGACAATAATCAGAAATAGAAAAGTCGTTATTCGAGATAGAAACCAAAAAGATAATAATAAATAGAAATTCAACATGCTCTAGATTCTTTCTTGGAACTATCGGGGCTTCCCATGGAACAAAGGCCCCAAGCTAAGTTGGATCTCGAATGAAGTTGATATTATTTTGTTAGTTGAAACTTGGGAGCATGAATAATCTCAGGTCCCTAACATAGATGTCTTTGTACTATGGTCAATATGTAACAAGAGATCATTTCGTAGAGGCACTGGGGGTATAGCTTGTTACATTAGGAAGAACATCTCCCCCATGCCAAATTTTATAAAAAATACCCTTAGAACCAATATATCTGGATATATATTTCTGACATTAATGATAAAAAAATGTACATAGAAATCTGTTATTTTGCCCCTATTAATTCTAACTTCTATAAGAAAAACAATTTAGATAAAAATTGTCCTTACAATGGTTTAGAGAATGATATTTCTAGCCTTAGGAATGAAGGTAATATCCTCTTAATGGGTGACTTTAATGCTCGAAATTTAAACAACCAAGCTATTCTTCTAAGCAATCATTCCAACCCTAATCCTCTTTGGTTAGACGAAGACCTTACTCTAGCTGGAAGGTACAAAAGAAGCTCTGAAGATCTAGGGGAAAAATTGTTTGGCTCTGAGCTAGTCAAGCTCTGTAGTGCTCAAGATCTCATAATTTGCAACGGTCTAAATAAGTGGCCCAATTCTACCTAGATGACCTGTATCCATGGGCTTGGTAGCAACGTGGTAGACTATGCTTTTCTAATATCCCTTTATACAACGAAATAATAAATTTTGACATCTTATCAACCACAAGCCTGACTCAGATCATAGATATTTAATTGTAACTCTCAATTTTATCATGCATAGAGATCCTATAGAAGATAACCCTCCTAGCCAAAAAAACTTGATCTTTGATAGAAATAAAAATGATCTCTTTCTAAATTAATTTTCTTCCTTTATCAAGTATAGAGAACATAGAAGACCTCTATCATAATTTTACCACAACCCTCTCGTTTTCTATTAACAAGTTCTCAATTGAAGTTTCAAGTAATAAAAGGAATAGCAAAACCAACCCTTGGTATGACAAACACTGTAAAAGTGCGAGGAGAGAAATTAAGGAAGCTCTTGATGAATCTCTTAAAATTGACAAGATAAAAATATACAAATCCCTAACTAAAAGGAAAAAAATGCAATATATTCGTAAAAGACAAGAAAATCTCTTACACCTCTCTAAGGTGGCTCCTAAGAAATTTTGGAGGCAAATTCTAACTAGAAAAACTAAAGATAATAATAGAATTGTTTTACACAACTGGAATTCCTATCTTAAAAATATTTATGATTCCCCAAATGGCATAGATAACTTTGAAAACCTACTCACAAATAAAGAAGTTTTATCTTTAGAAGACATATATTTTGTGGTTAAGTGCCTGGAAAATGGAAAATCTAAGGACATGGAAGGTTACCAGGCAATAATCTTAAAAATTGGAGGTCCTGTCCTCAACCCTTACATCCACAAGCTTTTCAATCAAGTGGTCAAGCAAGGGTTCCCTAAACCTTGGACTCAAATCCTTATTATCCCTATTTTTAAAAGTGGGGATACAAAAACCCCTCTAATTATCAAACAATTATGATTATCCCTCTCTTATCCAAGTTGTAAGGTATTATTTTGGAAAAGAAGATCAGCATATGGCTTGAAAGTGAAGGTAACAGGGCTACAACGAACCACCTCTGTACGCTTAGGATAATTGTGGAGGATTGCCGTAATGATAAATCCAATCTCTTGTGTTGCTTTGTGGACTTTAGAAAGGATTTCGATATGGTACCTAGAAATAACCTATGGAACATATTAGAAGAGCTAAAGGTTCCTTTCGAGTTGAGAGCCACCACAATAAGGTTATACGAGAATGTCATTTCCAAGTTTAAGACCAACGAGGGGTGGTAGAAATATATTAAGTGTAATATCAGAGCTAAACAAGGTTTCCCCCTCTCCCCCACCTTTTTTGGAATTTACATCGATAAGATAGAAGGTTGTTTAGAGGAAGCAGGTTGTGTTGGCATGATCTTAGCTAGAATAGTCATCATCCTTCTTCTATATGCTAACGATATTGTTCTTCTAGAAAGGTGTCCATTTTATATTGATAAGAAACTAATACTTCTTAAGGATTTTTTCTCTACCATGGGTATGACTGTTAACACTGACAAAACAAAAATTATGATTATCAAATCCAAGAAAGACACTGTAATGTCCCCAAAAATTGAAAAAAAATAAATTTATTAGTCTAGTAAAAACTACCTATGCTGGACATTATTGAACTTGCGGAATATAACGTACACTGAATGTACCACTTTTTGGTCATAATTTGTTCTTAAATTCTAGCATCTTACTTTCAATTATGATTATTACTGTGTTTTACTTAAGATGTCACAATGCTGATTACTACATTATTCTTATGGTTATACATTGTTGTGTATGTGTCGTTGCTCTATTATTTGCTTCGTTAAATTCAGAATGTGTTTACTTATTGTTTATATGGTTCTAACTTATCTTTGTTCTTGGAAACAAAGTGGGCGAAGTGGTGGGACTAGTTCTCCCAAGTAACTGCCTGAGAGGTAAAAGTTCCTTCTTGTCTAGCAGGCTTACTTAGTTATGTTGAACTAAAGAACTCTTAACTTGTTTACGTGTAGGTGTACTTACACTCACAGTTAGTGACACCTATAATTTATTATTATTAATTCTTACAGACTCAATTTGATGACATAGTAATTACCCCTCTTATTCTTTATAAGACTTGGACTGTTTATCTAAGTGACGCTTATTATTATTTATATGTTACTGATCAATTGTTCATACTTTTAACCTTTGTATTTCATGTTTATTTTATTGAAAGTATTAATATATAATTGTATTTTTCTTGGCAGGTTTATAAACGTTAGTTAAAATCCAATTCCGGACTTTTAATTAACAAGTTTACCATGGAATATTTCATATACCATGGTTCTAAGCTTAATGCTTAGGGAAATGGATAAGCAATAGTTTAGGGCTTAAGCCTATTGTATACGATGCATACTATACCTTGTAACAAGATTTGGGTGGCGAAATATATAACAAAGTTTAAACATTACACATAGGGGTTTAAGACTTTGCATGGAATGGAGACTATCGAATTTGAAATGATCACCAACTATAGAGATGTGGGTTTTGGGTTTGATAATGGACACAGGCTGGCACCATTAATGTGTGTTGGGAAAAGTGGCAGCCCAACATAGGGTTTAGCTCCACGCTAAGCTTTGTTCATTGTGTAGTTTCGTTGCTTTCCCTATTTTCCTCTGCGCAGTATGGTGAAGACGAAAATGACAGGTATGGAAATCGTTGTGGTTTTTACAGCATTCGAAATTGGTTTATAGCTTCTCCACATTTTCATACTTCTAATTATCGTGTTGGGTTGTGGTTGCAGGTCTCATGGAAGGCGAAGAGGGACCTGGTTCGTAGATTTGGAAATGAACCCTGTCAAGGCCATACCTTACGGTAAGCTTGTTAACAAGTTTTCACTTGTCACCTCTCAGCTTTGTGGTTGGGTCTAAGTTGATTTCGTCATAGTTGAGGTTTGCTTGAGTCTGGGAGAACTCTGATTTGGGGCAGCGATAGTATTGGGGTTTTAAGTGGGATTTTGAAATCCTTTGGGCATGAACTTATAAAGACTTGGGTTTGTAATTTTAACACTATGTATTCGCCGTAATTAAAATATTGATGCCTTTTGGCAGGCTTTGCGTGTAAAATGGTAAATCATGTTTTGTTTATGAATGTTAAGCCAAGGTAGCACTATTGTTTGCAATGGTGCCATGGGCATTGGACGACTGTGTAAACTCGATTTAAGACTTTAATAATTACTGTGTAAATAAATTTATGTTGCCTTGTTGTTATTTAAACTTTGGGTTTCTAAGTGCCATTCGCATCTCTGGGTGCACTGTGTGGAGTCGTTCTCGTTATTTGCTTTGGTTATAAATGTTGGGTTTATTACAGTGTTGTGTTTTCAATTCTGGTTATTATTTGTATGGTGTTTACCCTTGTTTATTTTAATGGCTACAATGAGGACCACCCTGCTAGTGAGATCGCTTTGGGGCCACACCTTACATGGCGTTGGTGCTCTCCATCAGGGTTGCGATAGAGTAGAGGATTTACATTTACATTTGGTTGTTAATATGGAAATGTGGAAATGTGAAAATAAATCGTGGGTATACAAACCCTGCGCTGGGACTCTTTGTTGTAGGTTCTTTAGTTGATAGAGTTTCCACGCCTGTATAATGTTTTAGATTAGTTTAGGGGTTTAAATTAATGGACTGTGTATTTAAAGATGGGGCCAAGGCCGAGCTTACAGCGTGGTTTCAAAAGCGAGGGTCTCACAACCTTACTGTAGAAAATTTATTTTATTATTGTATCCTGCATACATACTGTGTATAGCGTGGCCTTAGGAAACATGGAAGGGCTCTACAAGATTCAATTCCTGAAATTGCTTGTATAAAAACTTTGAACTGTTTAAATGCTTAAGATGAGATTTGTAAAAGGATTATTGTGTATTTAATATTTTCTATAGTTTTTAATACAAAGGGCATATTATTTTATGTATGAGAAATAACAAAGGTCGTCTGCAGGATTCGTTCCTGCGACCTTAATGTAACTTCATAGTTTTAATTGTTTTATATTGTAATGTTCTTTGGTTAATTATTATACGATGGTTGTGAGTTGATATTAGATGGGACTATAATGTATACCAATGAATGGTCTTGATGCTTACTCTGTTTATTTTATTTTTAATAATGTTTAGTGTATTGGCAATGGTTTGTTATTTAATGTACATTTAATTATACAGACCTTGAAAGGTCTTTTCTGATTTTATCTAATATTTACAATTCTTATTTTATAACTGTTAGTGTATATAAATATATATAAGTATACTGTTTATATACTACTATTATACTTAGTTATTTTTCTTGTTATTATAATTAGATGATACTAGATTAAACATAGGTTTTAATTGCAGCATGGCTCTGGTGACAAATGAAATCTGTCAGTAGAGTATATAGGCCAAAGATTACAACTAGGGAGTAGATCTAAAAATAAAACCTAGTTTATAATTAACACAGTTTCAACAGTAAAAATATTACAGAAATGAAACTAAGGTGCAACTCCTGATAAACATTTATACATGAATTAAAAAATGCATAAATAAACTAAATGAATAAACCCTAGATAATTCTGGCATAGAAAATAACTTATAGCCTAGGGTTATAAATTAAAATGTAAACCCTAGAAGATTTAAATAGAAAACAAACACATAATGTTAGAAAATATATAATGTAACCCTTTGCCTAATTTAACCAGAATTTATTCTAGAAAATGGAATATGCAGTCTAGGGCTTCATACCTGAAAATTTGAAGCTCTTTTAATTGTTGAACCTACACACTCAAATAACCAGCATTAACAAATCATAGGCATATTTGATCTCTATATTAGATGACCAAATCACTTGGAAACTACCACGTTCCACCCAACCATGACCCGGAACCGTTCCTAGGTTCAATCCGGATCCCCCTGAGTTGGACTCCAGCATGCAAGTACCTTAGAGATCCTAAGGTAGGGTTTCCTATCTAGTATATCAAGTTTGGATCAGTTCTCCTTTTTCATTGAAGGAAAAATTTTCTCCAAGAATTTACTTGAGAATAAAACAGGCAGTATAATGACTCCAAAAATATAGATCAGAACCCCAAGCCTTTCCCTGGCTTGAGTCTTTATAGAAAGACTTTTCAGTCAAAGGGACAATTAAATCAAGAAACTTTGATTTCTTGATTTAACCCTTTTTAATTAATTTGGGTAATTTTTAATACTTGAACTTAGGAACTTTCAACTAGTTCCTAATTAGAATTTTGTAGGTATTGTACTATTTATTATCTTTTAATAATAAATAATAATGGATGGAGATTTTTTTATTTCTTTCTTTCATCATTAATATTATTACTATATTTATTTTTTATACATACCATGTATAAAATACATAATAATATAACATTTTGTTAACATTTTTCTTTGGGAATCAGATACCATGATCCCTAGACTTAATGACACTTCTTCATTAAGGTCAACAGATAAATGGTTAGGTCTACTAGGCTAGGCAACTCTAAACATTCTTGCAAGTTGGATTCCCTCTTATAACATGGTAGTTCTTCATTTAATCTCTTAAAAATTAGTATGATGAGATCAATATTTTTCTCAAGTCGTTTTCACTCAGGAATTATTAATTCTTTTCAATAACCTCTAGCTCTTGCCAAAGCCCATACTAAACACTATAAAGAGGGAGTTACAAACTTAGTGCACTTCCAGAGCTCTTGACTCAACACTAATGCTAATATGTGCTTGTATGATACACCTAGGGATACAATGGCCAAGGATCAGATGCTCCAG
>LPNX010217451.1:159187-169584 GCA_001517045.1 Pseudotsuga menziesii | reverse complement strand
ATATATATCATCAATAATTTGCTTACACCCAATATATATAAAAAAATCATCATGTTCATATGCAGTGGGGTCTTCGACCCAATATATCAAAATAAAACATCAAGATAACATCATAATCAATAGGCTTCTACCGATAAGTGTTAGGTTCGAAATTGAGGATATTACAGACACTTACGCTAATTTTGTGTATGAAAACAACAACTTGGAGAAAGTGTCTTCTTACAAATATTTGGGAATTGATATACATCACAAGCTCAACTGGAACTATAGCATTAAGAAAAGGATTAATGGAGGGTGGAAAGCTTATTTTGGTCTTGAAAAAAATTGTAAAGCAGAAAACCTTGTGATGTTGGATAAAAAGAAGCTCCTCTTTGAAACTTTAGTCACTCCTGTTATCTTGTATGGGTGTGAGTTTTGGGGTTGCAACATCTCTAGAGAATACTGGAGAAAGATTGAGAAAATCCAGAAGCGCTTTATAACGATAACGTCAAAATTAGAAGCAATACACCCTACCCTGTTCTCCTTATAGAAATGGGTCTTTCCCCTATCGAGAGCCTAGCTATGGCCAGACTTCTGTTGTACAAGCACAAAATCAATAACATGGGAGACCATAGACTTCCTAATCTATCTTTAAATTCCATCCAAAACCACCTAAGGCTCAAGTGAGGTTAGTATAAAGATACCATGGCCTAGTTAAACCATTGGGAGATAGAGGAAAATGTTGCATTGCAAACTATTAATAACATTAAAAATATTGTTACTTCTAAGTTTAAGGAGAAAATGTGGTGTGAGAAATATTTCAAGGCTAAAAGAAAATTAAGATATTATAAGGAGGTCATCAACCCTACTCTAGAATATCAAAAGTATCTCTTTGTTCTAACTAGTTCAAAGAAAAAAATTAATATAGCCAAGTTAAGAACAAACTCTCATGAGCTACATAGTGAAACCGGTCGTTGGGAAGTTTCTAAAACACCATGGGTAGAAAGGATCTGCCATCTCTGTGAGAATATGAGCATTGAGGATGAAAATTACTTCCTCTTAGAGTACCTTGCATACACCCACATTAGATCTCAGTTTCATAATCTATGTTGCAATCCCAACCTCCCTATCCTCTTAACTTGTCAAAAGTATAGTGAGCTCGAGACACTTCTCTCCAAGCTCTTTGAGCATAGAAATACAATTTTAAAACAAACTAAATAATTTGTTTATGTAGGTCCGATAGACCTAAGTTTGGTATGAGGGGACGTTAACCATCATCATCATCACCATCATCATCATCATCATCATCATATTAAAGGTTTTTACATTATGTCTAAAGTAATAAGGTAAAGAGTAAATTTTGGAGCAGGGGTAAGAGGTAAACTTGGAACTCACTATAAGATTCCATATTTATATTAGGTTTAATATAATAAGTTAAAAAGTAAATTATGGACCATGGGTAAGAGGTAAACTTGCAACTTAGTATAAGATTTTATATTTATATATTATGTTTATTGTAGTAAGGTAAAACTAAAAATATTTTGGAGAGGGATTGCAATTAAGTTAATTTTTTGGATATGTATACTATATGTTTATGTTTAATCAAAGTGTAATTTTAATTTTAAAATAAGATTTAAAATGTTTTTTATTGGTTATCTATTTATTTTCTTCTTTAGGCAAGGGAATAAGTTATTCGTCTAAGTAACAAATTAAAGGTAAATTTGAAAATGGATTTTATTTTTGTTGTTTGATGTAAATACTTAGTAATAGTTTAAATAATAAAAAATTTACAAATATTGAAAGGGGTGAAGTTTTTTAAGGTGTATTTTTTTCTTTCTTTATTTATGTTTAAGTAAAATATGTGCTTAGTTTTCAATAATTATTATTTAAATATTTGTAAGAATGGTGTAAAATAATGTTATAAATTAAGAAGAAAAAAAATGAAAATGAAAATACATAAAGTTTTGTATGTGAAATGAAGTAAAACCAGCGTAGATCCAAATCCTAGGCTCTATCAAGCGCCGAGAGGGATCAAATCTCTCTAAGTGCAAACCTCTTCTTAGGTATTACACTCAATGAGCTATCAACTTTGGTGTGTCCTATATATACCATTCATTTGATTCAAACCAAAAGACACATCTTTTAATTTAAGGTCAACATATAATATATTTATTATTAATATTTAATATTATTTATGGCCAATATATAATATTTAATATTATTTTTTATTTTGTTAGGAACGAACATTACAACATCTCCCCATAAATGGTTTTAAAACCATATGCAAGGCCCTCCTAAAACCATGGTTTGTTTAGGAGGCCTTGCACATGGTCTTAAAACCATTTGCAAGGCCCTCCTAAACCATGTAGAATAAAACCATGGGTTTTTTTAGGAGGCCTTGCACATGGTTTTAAAACCATTTGCCCGATCCTCCTAAACCATATACAATAAAACCATGGGTTGTTTAAAAGGTCAACATTTTTTTGCAAATAATTCAATTTTTATTTTTTTATTATTTTGTTAGGTAAGAACATTACAACATCTCCCCCATATTGTGTTTTTTTTATGATCCACATTTTTTTTTTTGGGATAATTAAATTTTTACTTTTTTATTGTTTTGTTATTTTTTACTTTTTTATTGTTTTGTTAGGTAGGAAGATTACAACATCTCCCCCATATTAGGTTGTTTTTCTGGCCGACATTTATTTTGTTTTATAATTAAAAAATCTATTTTTTTATTAATAAAAATAACGTCACATAACATTACGTAACGTTACATAACGTTACATAACGTTACAAGATCTCCCCCATATTGGGCTGTAGAGAGCCTCTCGGCTCAATAATCCAATAATAAATTGAAAGGAAAAATGGTAAATTTTAATTTATCAAAGATCAAAGAGAATTTTTTTATTTGAAGTGTAAAGAAAAAGTAGGAATGAGCAAAGCTATGAATAAGATGGAAGTACACATAGGAGAATTAATGGAGTATTGAGGAGGAAGTAAAGTTTTAATTTGTTAAAAATGTAAAATATAGCCAATGGCGGCTTAGATTAGTGGGAAGATATTATTATTATTTATCATTATTAAGCTCTTGTTATAAGAGGGAACTAATAGAAAGAAAAAAAAAGAGTCAAAGATATAAGTTTATAGTCTAAAGGTGGATAGAATAGAATTAAAGGGAACAAATGTGAATAAAACAATCAGAACTAAAATGTGTGGGAATAGCTTTGTTGATGGTTTACCAAAGTTCACTTAGTTTAAAGACATCTTTATAATTCTAGTTATTTAAAAACTTCTATAATGAGTATCATAGTGGACTAGTTCATTAGTGCGTAATGTCCCTAAAAAAAATACAACCAAAAAAAATACTAAGGGTCTTTGTGTAGTTGTAAACATATATAGATTGATCATTTTTTTTATTTTTTTATCCTACTTGGTAAATTAACTTTAGCACTGAGTTTAAAATGTGATATTTTCCATATTTATAATGCTTGCATCTTTGAGTCTCCTTATGTGTTTGATATAGGAGTCGTATTGTCGTTATGACTTTATCTGACTTCTGATTTTACCTAACATTAACTATCTTAGTTCGTAAGTTTGAAAATTGTTCAGTCTAACATTCTTGATGTAATTGTATGAGTGGTGATAATTGCTATTTCCTATCTGGCTTATGCACTGATTTGGAACTTTGACTTAATTACTCGTTCAATTTCATGTGTCTTCGTTGAGAAATATACTATTCTATGTGTGGATGTTGGCCCATATATGGCTTGATATTTACTTAACATGTTTTCTAACGTATTATATCATTATGCCCTTGTAGTTACATATATTCCTTGGTATGGATGGAGTTCTATTACTTGTGAAGCTTTTAACCCTAAATACCTAAGCTTCCTAATGGTGACTTCATAATATAATATTTGTGAAACTTTGTTATCAATATGACCTTGAAGATCTATGGCTTTTATGGGGATTATTAATACTTATATTGGACATAACTTGTAAGGTATTTGATGGAATTTATACACCATAGCTTACGTTTAACTACATGATTGAAGGAATTTTTATAACATAGGATAAATGTTTTCCTATCAAGGGTGTCGTTTCATGTATTTGTAAATTTCGTTGATCATACTCTTAAAGCATACATTCATGTGTTGTTGAATGGTTTTTCATGATCTTTAATATAGCCCATGTGAAACGGAATCATTTTTTTGATTAATTGGCCTCCATCTGGACAAGACATTTAATGTGAATAACCATGTCCTTCAGTAACTTTCCCCAAGCCATCACATTCCTTTGTCATTTGGCCTTTTAAATATGGAGCCAAGAGAAAGTGTCATTTAGTTAAGTTACATTTCAAACAGAAAATAATATTTCTTGATATTTAACTAGTGAGGACCACCTTAGACAAAATTTTGAAGAGGGGAAAAGGTAAAACAAAAATAAAAGAGAAAGACTAAATGGAGAGAAGGGATATCAAACTCTTTTCTTATAGAGAAATAACTAGCTTTAAGGGACTGGGAGTGGATTTTTCACAATGAGGAAGAAGAATGGGAGTTGACACTGAGAATGACTTGGATTAGAGTAGGTCATATGAATATTAACAAATTTCATAGAGAATCCATCAAAAGTGAAGCAACCAATGATTTCTCTAGCTTAATATTAAGGAAATACCTTTTCAATGTGGGTAGAGAAAATACCTTTCTATAGCATTAACTACATTGTTGACACAGTAGGAAAGGCCCCACCATTTGTAGCATTAGTTTTTTTAAGGTGGGTCTGTTAGGAGGCAAGGGACCACCATGTCACTGAGCTCACCCAGTTTGAATAACTATAGAATTTCGTAATTATTTTGGTGTGATAATGTGTTGATACAATGCATGCCATGTGGATTAAGAAAGTAGTGTGTTGCTGGATCAATTAGTCATTTGTAGCATTAATAAATTGTTGAAACAATTAGTTAATTAAAGTATGTAGATCCTACATTGCTGAAACAATTGATTACTTGGCATGTGTGATCTCTCTTAGGGTATGAAAGTTATTTCTTGATAATTATAAGTGTTGAAAAAAATTGATTTCTTCTTGAATTGATATCACACGTTGAATTCGTTATGAATTAATGCTGAAACAAATCTAGATGAATGTGTGGTTGTAGTTCATGGTCAAGTAGAATTGAGAATTCCGGAGCTTGGATGTTGTGTGGGCAACATAGAATAGATATTTCATTCTTGCACGAGTGGTGATTGGATTTAACTTCTTGCAAAAGTAATATAGGACTTAACATCTTGCAAAAATAATATATATGATTTATCTTTTGAACAATTTGATATTTCCATTCTTGCTAGAGTGATTTCATTTTCCACAAGGAGTGATTTAGTCTTGAATATTGAATTAGTAGTAATTCTTTTTGAAGATTGAATTATCAGTTAGAATTAAGATGATTTAGTGAGAGAGAATTTACATAAAAGTTTTAGCAATTAGGTTGTTCAATTAAGAATTGGCTGATTTGGGTGATTGTATGAGAATTAGTGTCAGAAATAATTTAAATAATATGAATAGAAACCTATTAGAAGAAAAAGTGAAAGAACAATGAATTATGATTTCTTAGGAATCAAAGAGATGGTGAATATTCTTGGAGAAAGATTCACCAATTGTTTTACAATATTTGATAACTGAGTGAAAGATTCATCAATTTTTACAATATTTTATAATGCAATGAAATGTTCGCCAATATTTTACAATATCTTAGAATTTAGTGAAAGATGCTCCAAGATTTTACAACATTATATAATAAAATAAAAGATTCACCAAAACATTTATATATACATATTATATTATTGATAAATCTCCTTCAAATTTTCCTATATATCATGGATATTCGCCCATTTTTTATACATATAAATCTAGGGGGGTTCTTAAAATCATCCCTGATCAAGCTATATTTAATGTTATTGCTGATTCTTGACTCCTTCTTCAATCTGAGAGGAGTCAAATGAATCCTATCTTCCCTCTTGGGCAGAGGACTCTATATATTCCTATGATTTCTTGGACATGGTTTTTCCTTCTGACGAAGCCATTCTGGACGCCACGATTGGACCAAAAAAGATTTGTGAAGCCCTTCACCACAAGTCCTTATTTCTTCTAGAATTAAGCAAGTTCAAGAATTTAGAGTTCCATGTGAGACTTGTAGAAGGTGTTGATATGTCAATTAATCATTTACCTAAGGACGAGGTATTTGCCGAGGGGAATATGGAAAACATCTATACCACTGTTTTGGTCAACATTTCTCCAAAACCTAACGTCGTGGAAAATGTTCATATTAGCACAAATTGTTCTCTAGAAGAGGCTTCCATTTATATTTCCTTATTTAAGGAATTGTGCAACGTATTTTCCTGATCATTTGAGGAGATACCAGAAATTGATCCATATATAGTTGAACATGAGATATGTACCTACCCTAACGTAAAACATGTTCGACATAAGCTTAGACTAGTAAATCCATGGAAAGCAGTAGCCATCAAGGATGAAGTGGAAAATTTGTTGAAAGTCGAGTTTATTTAACCGATGTCTCTCTCAAAATGGGTATCCAATCCCATTCCAGTTGAAAAAGCCAAGGGAATATACGTGTTTGCACTAAATTTCATGATTTAAACAAGGTGTGTCCCAAGGATAACTATCCCATGCCATTTATCGACCATATTATTGATGCTTGTGTGGGTAGTGAGGTATTTTTAGTTCATGGATGATTTTTTGGGATACAATCAAATTCAAATAAAATCGGAAGACCAGCATAAAATGGCCTTTATTTGTCAGTGGGAAACCTTCATGTATAAGAAAATACCCTTTGGTTTGAAAAATGTTGGAGCTACCTTCCAGTGGGAAATGAATTTTTCCTTCCACGATATAAAGCATATTGTTGAACCTTACTTGGATGATATTCCTTCCCATTCTCACAAGAGGAAGGACCATCCATACCATCTTCGTATGATTTCTGAACGATGCAAACACTATAAAATACAATTGAATACCTACAAGTGTGTTTTCTGCGTCGAGTTGGGGAGGTTACTCAAGTTCATCGTTTCAAATAGAGGTATACATGTGGAACTGTTAAAAGTAGAGGCCATTGTAAATATGCCTCCTCTTCATTCTATCAGGAAACTGCAAAGTCTGCAGGGGAAATCCAATTTCCTTTGACGTTTTATAGTCGACTATGCCAATATCGCAAAGGGTTTCATGCGCTTGTTGAAACACGACACCCCATTCTTGTGGTATGAAACCACACAACACGCTTTCGAGGAATTGAAAAAGGATTTACTATCATCTCCTCTCTTGCGTCCACCAAATTACAATAAATATTTTATATTGTATATGGCTACATCCGAGTCAACAATAGGAGTAGTACTAGTTTAGGAAAATGATGAGCTCCAAGAGCATGTTGTCTACTACCTTAGTCGAGAATTAGTGGGTACTAAACTTAGATACTCACACACAACATCATTTGATCCCACAATCTGACGAAATTCGACATAAAGTACGATTGTGTCAGATTGCAATGATGAAAAGTACTGTACGCTCCAATTTGTTTTGTCATCTTGCAGATTCATCGAATTTTTTACTTTACTCCTTATAAGTTTTTTGACAAGGCTTGTTGTTGGCTAAGAGACGATATCTGGTCAGATGTGCAACGAATAGTGAAGGTTAGCATCCGATGACAAAGCATCAGATTATAAAAATGGGTCGAATAGTTAGAAAAAGTGTATTGTTAAATCGTTTTGGAGGAACCTTGGCAACAGATTTATGATGGACAGACGCAAAATTTATCTCACATTTGTTCTTGTTCTTATTTTGGCGTTGCAATCCATAGCCACATTGGGGAAGAATGATGAGATTGTTGATTGGAGAAATGAGCAGGCCGCAGACAGAATCACTGGACTCCCTGGTCCGCCCATAAATGTGAACTTTGATCAGTATTCTGGCTACATAACTGTAAAAATAATTTCGGTAGAGCCCTTTTATACTAGCTCATTGAAGCCACAGAAGACCCTTATTCTAAATCTATGGTCTTGTGGTTGAATGGAGGTATCTATTACTCTAAGAAATCAAATAGTATATACACTAATAGTATTATTATAGTATATCTTCTGCAAAGTTGTTCTATTGTCTACCCAAGATCTACTAATTGTAATGAAGACTTATTTTTCTACGGTTTGGTTGGATTGTAGGTCCTCGGTGTTCTTCTATGGGATACGGGGAAGCAGAAGATCTTGGGCCTTTTCACATTAATTATGATGGGAAAACTCTCCACCTTAACCCATATTCATGGAATAAACGTATGTATTTATGAACTTGGGTATTTTCGTTCTTTTCCCTCAATTCATACACAAGGAATAATACAATTCTTTGTTGTTTTGAATTGGATCCGTTTATTTACAAGTCATGTTTGGAATCAATTAGTTTCTATTTGCATGCATATAGTGGCCAATATAATGTTACTGGATTCCCCTGCTGGGGTGGGTTTTTCTTCCACCAACACTTCTTCAGATATATCTTAGTCTGGAGACAAACAAACTAGTATGATGTATGGTGCTTACGGTACAGTTTATTGTTTATACTTTTACATTGGATACTCACAAAATAAATAGATTAAAATTTGTTTGACCATGCAATTGCAGCTGAATATTCACACACCTTCTTGCTCAAATGGTTGGAAATATTCCCTCAATATAAAAATATAGAGTTTTACATCACAGGAGAGAGCTATGGATGTACATCAACTTCCCTGTATTCAGTATTTTGTGTTCAAATAGCCCTGTCTCTTTGTCTATCTCTGTATTTGTCATTGCATACACACACAATAATATTCCAAGGTAAGAGTATCCCAGTGAGAAAACTAGTCCTATTCATTGTGTCGTACACATACATATATGCATTTGTGAATAAAATTCTAGTGAGAAAACACAAAATGGGCTATGCCAATTGTAAAAACAAAACACAAATATGTGTAACTCTATTTTCATTCCACATCTATCAAGTATTCTAGTTATCAAATATTTTTATCAATCAGCTTTTTGATAGCATAAAAATTGAGATCTTCAACATCCTCAATAAATCCTGAGTTATCTCTCGCAATAAATCTTGATTTATATGAGATAAAACCATTTTTTATTGTTATTTCCTTTGGTTGAATGAACACTTTATTTTTTTGGCCACTAAAAGGTTATGGGCTGAATAAAACACCTCTTATCACAACAAACACAGGTCAGATCTCTCAATGATAAGTGATCATTGATTAATAGCTTTCTCTCACTTTCTCTCGGCCTGTCTTAATGAACACAACAGAGTAAATGGAGTCTAGAGCTGACAAACCTCTGCCCAAGCCCGTGTATATCATGGTGGTACCTATTTAGTGAACTGGGGACTATAAATAGGGTGGGATCATCATTGTTATTCTTCACTTTAGTTTGGGTTAATTTTGTCAGTAAGGGTTAAAGGAATTTATTCATGTGTTGAAGGAATACTTCTAAGTATTCTTCTGAATAAAAAATTTCTTCTTCTAGGGTTTTCCCCAAAGTTGGGGTTTTGTCCGATCTGTTACCAAAATATCTATGTCTCATGTGTATGATTGATATTTCAGTGTTTGAGAAGATCTTTAAATGGTGGTTTTCATTTTAAGTTTATGAGTAAATTTTTAATAAAAAACCCTAGATTTTCAAGTGTTTGACAGAAAGTGTGAATGGAAATATTCATGTTAATGTCATTAATTGTCTTCATCATTTACCTTGGATACTATCCTTGAATTGAGGGGATGTTCCTATGGGGTTTTCCCAAGAAATTTATTTCATGGGAAAAAAGAAAATGATGACTCTTCTATGTTTCTATTTGCTTGTGCACTAAGGAAAAGATTCTGTTTTAAGGGGAAACTACAAAATAACAACATTTTTAAAAATAATTGTCCATTAATATCTAATTGATAAAAATCAAGTGTTTAATGATGATTTTCATCTTGTCACAAAAAGCGCAAACTCATTTTTATGCTATCACTAAGAATGGAGGGCATGTTGTTGCATCAAACATTCATTTCTAAGATAGTACCTAATGGATAGAGTATTGAGGTTCTAGCTGCCTATTAAAAATTGGACTTTGACCTTGAATGATGCAATTTTTGTTAGTTACAATTTCTTGAATGTTTCATAAAGCAACTATTGCATTTAAGCTATCAAGCTTTTCTTGATCTTAAGTACAGAGTTTAAAGACATTTTCCTTCATAACGACCATAGGTGTGGATCCGTGTCATATCAGAGAACTAAATTAACCGGAATAGTTTTTTTTCAATATCGTTTCTTCCAGGGAATTACGTTCCTCAGTTAACTCAAGTCATCTATAGACACAACCAGGACCTTGAAAATCCAGTCATT
>LPNX010217451.1:131438-158664 GCA_001517045.1 Pseudotsuga menziesii | reverse complement strand
TATTAATATATATTGATATTAATAATTAATAATTAATAAATGGTTATTAGTAAACTATTCTAAAATGACGCATCCTTCCATGGATGGTATCCAAAGTGCCTTTACAATCAATATATATATGGCACTCACTTTGTAATCTTTTATCATCATTGATCTTTAATATTTATTTAATATTTTCAATATGGAATTTTTTTCCATTTGTTGATTACTGAACTGAGTAATCATTGAGAATATCTGGATACGGATATTACAAAAAAAAATGAGAGACTCTTGAAAGGGATAATAGACAACCATAAATCATTTGGTCTAAGTAGTATTATATAGGATAAAACGGGGCAATTATATTCTTATATTGTGATTAATATGGGGAATAACATGGTTCGTGCAGGTGGGAAATGGAGTTATAAGGCTCTTTGTATATGTATGTGGGGGTAACACACAAAATAAAATAGAAAATAATTACATTCCATTTTTTATGTCCCCTAAAAATAAACTAAAGCCTCAACTTAAAAATAATAAATAAAAGGATAAACTTGCATAGATCTATATTGAAGTTTTGAACCTGTATCTTTGAACCATCTAGACAAATCACATTAATTTGCGTAGAAAATCCTCAATGGGAATTATTAACTCTACGTACCCCTTTATAAACTTGTAGTAGTACCCTTTGCTTAATGAATCCAGATATAAAATGAATTTATGATAATTTAACTTGTTGCCTCTCAGCAAACTCTCTCAAAACTTCTATACTACTATAGGATTACATCCTTTCTCTCATAGAATAATTTTGTTCGCAGTCATGAAGGAATTTATTTGAGGGGTATGATCCTTGCACTAAAAAGTATTCCAAAATATATTTCAATCTACCTGAGGTACAAGAGGCTCTTCACGCCAATGTTACAGGAATTCCTTATAAGTGGACAACTTGCAAGTTTGTAATCCTATTATTAAAATGATAATGTGTTTGTTATTTTTTGTTGTTGCTTTTTCACTATCTATAAAATGGTGTTCATCTACTAATCGAGTATGTTTTATTTCCTGCATGCAATGATGCAATTGGTGAAAATTGGGAGACTCTCCTAGTATCATTTTATCATGACACATTTATTGGTTTTGGCATCCTTGTCATTATAGTTTCAATCATTTTAAACTTTTTAGTATCTATTCTATAGTAGGGTATCAAGGTCATTCAATAATGAATAAAATTTGGTGACAAGCCACATAATTCATAGTCTAATGTGATCATCACCCAAATATGTAGGGCTACTTCTCACGGTAATTCCACAAAATTCTTATGTAATGTGATGAAGGGGATGCCAAACAAAGGTTGTGACATATAGGCATACTAGTGTTGCTACAAAATGGAGTATACTGCTCTTTGAAATATTTAGCCCATATAAAACTTAGTTTTAAGGATACTACTATAGGGAACCCCCATATTTGTTTCTCATAATATGCCCTTATTTGTAAACAGTTATGTTTACAGTTGTAAGGTCAAGAACAAGGATGTATGTTACAATTTTCAGTGGTATGATGACTGCATGTAGGATGAATCTGAAATGTTTTTCATATCTTCAACTTCTGGGTGACAGTATGATGGAGAAGTGTTATAGGTCTATGAATATTTATCCCAAATTTTCCATGGAATAATTAGAGGAATGTTTTGTAGGAAAAGGTTTCAAAATACCATTTTGTGGAAAAATTTGACACTGTGAGTATCATACTCCATGGGCCTGCAAACTTGTTTGGACATCCAAACAATGATAGGATTTAGAAAGTGGACTTACAACTTGGACAATGGGATGGTGAATCAAAGGATCCTATGTCTAAGATAGATTTTGTACACTTTACAATGTCATTCACTGCATCTACAGATACCAGAGAACACTATGAAAGTGTATTTGTGAAGCATTCCATCTCTACTTATATTTTGCAACCACTTACATGCAATGTTTGGGAAGAATCACTTCTATGAGTGGCATAATTCTCCTAGAAACAAAGGGGATAATAGAGGATAGTTTTGGGAGTGGGAGCTAGGGTATTGGAAAGTAAGCAGACTAAATAGGGTGATTTCTATTGATGGAAGACAAACATCACTTGTAAATGTAGATCTTACAAGAAAAAATATTTTAGAGAAGGGTTTACAAACAGTAATTGTGCCCACATATTCTTCTGTTAATGGAAAAAGAAGTTAGAGGTTCTTGATTAGTGCCTGAAAGTGAGTTCCCAGATCATAGAAAAATAGTGACAGATAACATTGTCAGCAATTTTGGATCTTTTAAACATGGAAACACTTAAGAGAGCATTCAGGTTTCAAAGAAAATTTTGTTCCTAATGAAAATTTGAAGGGTGAAAAATATTTTGAAAATGTTCATGAAAATTATGTTCCTAATGTCAAAGATCATGTGCTTTCTACATTTGTGAATAAAGATAGATCGATTTTACATCCCTGAGATTATAGATGGATCAATTTGTTGGGATGAGCCTTTGAGTAGGGTTTCAGGTCATTTGTTGAGCAAGTCATGAACTCGCCTTCTTTGATTAGATCCCTTTACTCCATTCACCCTTATTGCATTGACCTTTGTTATGACCTCTTAAACATGCTAGCTAGAGGATAGTTAAATAATGTAAGGGTGGATTTTCTGAGGTGGCAGTGGGTAACTCCTGTAGGTTTCGTTTGTGTTGGAATTGTTTCTTTTAAGATTAACCACACACGAATCACTATAAACCTAAAACCTGAAATGAAAAACCTTAGTCATTTTTCATTTGTCATTTGTCAATTTTCATTTTTCATTTAACATCACAAAAAAACCTAACATCAAAAACTTTAGTCATTTTTTCATTTGTCCTCCACACTTTTTCACATAATTTAATAGTAACAGCATTAGCATGTTGATGGTAAAACCTGTAATTCTCTTCATGTAATTTTTGAATTTTTGACATTATTTTTCTGATTGGGATTGAATTCTAAACTTATACTATTGTCTTTTAAATTGAAGAGCTATCATGCTCTACTAAAGAGCGCAATCAGACTGGGATTGAATCAGTAGATCTGCATTCTGAAATGGGTTATTCACTTCACTGGATTAGTTTTTCAAGGGTTCAAGTTAGTGGTGTGTTGGAAGATCAGAATAAAATTGATGAAAACTGTGAAATTGATGAAAGCTACCAAAAAGACCCAAAGGATTTCTTCTTTATGCCAGTTAGTGGACAACTCAATAAGGTGCAAGTTAGGGGGAAATTGGAAGTTCAAAGTGAAATTATCATCAATGAAAGATACACAAAAACTGCAAACCTCCCTAGCATGCCAGCTAGAGGACAATTAAATAATGTACAAGTTAGTGGGGAATTGGAAATTCATCGTATAATTGCCACGGGAGAAAGATGCCCAAATTCCTGTCAAGATTCAATCCACGCATTATCCAAAGACAATTGGACAATTAAGTTAAAGGCTGCAGATGTTAAGTCTGAATTGGATTTTGAAGGGAAGTACAAAGATAGGTAATTTTCTAGAGTAAGGAACTCAAATATGAATTTTCTAGCAGATTATTACTGTAGATTATTTTTTTTTCTATTTATTTTATAAAGTTAAAATTTAGAAGGATCTAGACATAAGCGTGGAAGAGTTGCTAAACATAATATAAATATTCCACCTTTGTTATGACCTCTTACAAAAAAAAAGGCTTTTTAACATTCCTAAATCTAGAGCATTAAGCTTCATTTAGAAATATGCTTTCTTGGGTTTGTCATTGAGACTAAATTTACCTTGTTGTCTATCCTAGGTCTGATACAGTTAGTAGGAAATAAAGCACAGCAAAGAAGCGGGACTTTGAAATCACTATGAAAATACATCTACATCGAAAGACATGAACAAACTGCCATTTCCCTGTGGATTCGAAGGTCATTCAAGAGAGGGGCACCGGAGAGCAGAGGTGTGTCGAAAGATCACTCACAAGAATGCCATTCGAAGAATGCATTATGAAAAAATTCAAGATGAAAAGAAAAGGCTCTTAAGGCTTTTATGAACTGACATTTTCATCAGACTTGGTCAATCTAGAGCATTTGTGCTCCCTGTTATCTTTCCTTGCTTGAATTGTTGATGGAATTCATCAAATATACTTATAAGTCTAAAACAATGGAGAGCATGATTTGTGGCCTGAAAATGTTAGGTGCTTTATTTCTGGTTTTATAGTTTTTCTTTGTAACACAATTGTTGACTAGATATATTTGTTCTTCACATCTCATGAACTTGTAGATACATACATGGCGCTTGGCTTATTGAGACTGATGGTGTAAATAGAAATAATTATGAAATTCTAACTATTACAACACTTTTGCTAGTTGGGCCTAAAGGAGTTGGGAAAATCACTCTCATTAATAATATACTATGGGTGCTCAACTATGAAAACAAAAGATTAGACAAAGATCAAGCTTTTTGTAAATTCTGCTTCTTTAATCTCTTTCTTCTTCCATTTGCTGATAGCATTGCGAGTTTATCAGAACTGATAATATTTACATTTTAATATTTTGTTTCACTTCAATCGTAATATTCTCTCAGTTTCCAAAAAAAATGGTTCAGTGGATTTGCTTTACCCTGTACTATGTGTTATTTAATTTTGATTCTTATTCATAGAAATTTTATTTAGGTCTCTATTTACATACGGAACATTTGGATAAAATTTAAATGAGTGGGAACACAAGGAACTACTTTCCCATCAGATTCCATCTCTACATCCTTTTGATTCTACCAATAATAAAGAATCATCATTTTATCATTGGTGTGGTTGCTTATATTTTCTAAAACAACTAATGTCACATTCTACAAGAATTACATAAATGTTCCAGATATTTCTAGACTATTATTTAAACATATATGGATGTATTTTATCCTTTCCTTTCATCACCAATCAGGAATTTGGGTTCATCAACCATGTCTATAAGACCCTATGGACTATGCTGCTCCAATTATCAATCCCCTTCAATCCACAAACAAATGGGTAGATAAAAGTTGTGAGCCATATTCTTTTATAGCCTTTGCAAACGTACAATAATTTTCATCTCCACACATGGAGTGGAAGCTTATAATCAACCTCTACACAGATTGATCAAGCACAACACTTTTAAAACTTTCCTCAGCTTTCAACCACAGGCTCTATTAGATATTGTAAACACTACTCTTCACTCTTCATCAACACTACAAGTGATCCAGGAGTTGGGAAAAGTAGAGTTCATGGAATTGATATTAGGAATTCATGAGTAAGTTAATAAGATCCTCATGTGGTCCTAGAACAAGTACAATAATAATGAGAATCAACATCAGGTTCATTCAAATTTAGTTACCAACTCTCCTGACACATGAAGAAGGAATGATTCACAAACAATAATTAAAAATTGAGACTAATATTCCATGGCTCATAGACTATCATGTAAGCTACCGAATAGAATGTATTTGCACAGAAAATTCCATGTATTAGCATACTTCTTGTTACCTCCCATTTTTTCATGGGTGTCCACATAAGATTTTTATCAAACTTTCAGTAGGGATTTATAGGTTGATGGCGGAATGGATGGATAACTATCCTATAAGCTATCGGATCAAATGTATTTTTTATTGAAAACTTTGTTTTAGCATACTTCTTTTTACCTCCCATTTTTTCATGTGAGTCCACATCTAATTTTTATCACACTTTCAATAGGGGTTTATAGGTTAATTAAGGTATGGATGGCTTAGTGTTGTTGCTTTCCTTTGTGATAATGCCTTAGAGACTTTGGATGGAGTACTTTCTTTTCATTGCCTCCGATGATTGATGGTGATGAATTCCACTTGTATGTAACTTGTATATGCTTCATTGATGGAACGTTGTCAAGGACAAACCATGATCATGTCGAAAATTTAGGCCAAACTAATCCTTTGTCATAATGCTTGTAGCATGATCTTTTTGTTGGTTGTCCAATATCATATCTGTAGATATGTGGTAATAAGAGTAGAGGGGTGGATCTGCTTCAAAAGTACCTATCAGATCTAGAAATATTATTGTTGGCCACTCCAGTATAGAAATAGATCCATGTATATTCCTTTTTATCATAATATTCCCCTTTTTAAACATGTTTGAGGTTTATTTTGTAAATTTAGATTGATCCATTCATAAATAAATAAATATTCCAGGTTGTTTCTTTATCATGGAGTCACAATGAAGAAGGAAAAACAGATCTATTATTTTCACTACCATGACTATTTTTAACATCTTTTTACGCCAGATTAATTTACCTGTAGATCTAACATATACAAAACTATTATTCTAATATTGTATCTTCTTCAGACTTCAACATTGCAGCGGTTGTTTATCGTTAGTTTTGATGTTGTTCAGAGAACTCGCATATCAATCCCCTTATTGGTTGTTCTCACAGATGGACATATTATAAGGATAGAATGGTTACACAGTTGGACGGATGATTTGATACTGTTGGACATACTATACAGATAGAATGTATTATAGGTATTTCATGTTTATGAGGCTTACTATAAACAAGGATTTTAAGGTCAGGCATTACTCATTGTTACGAGATGAAATGCACAAGAGGGATGTTAAGGTCGTCTAGGCATTTATTTATTTTATTAATTTATATTGTTTCGTTGGTTATTTGATGGCCATCCGACACCAACAGTCCGTCAGATATCTGACCCCAGGAATTGGTATCTGATGATGATTTCATGCATCTCACAGCCATGCCATGCATACGAGGTCAGAAAATCTATGCTTGTGCTGTTGAAAAATCGATGACAAGAGGTCAGAAACCTGACTACGGTTGGTCAAAAAATTGACACTTGTGTTGTTGGAAAATCGACGAAACTATGATATAATTTTTCTCTAGAATAGGATAAATATCCATCGAAATGTCGACGAGACTCATGAAGGTGTCGAATATCCAATGAATTCTCATTGACGAAAAAATGAAATGTAATTGTCAAAATAGACAAGTGTTTGTCAAATGTCAGACATTACATCTGTCAGATTTTAGGCTAAAATATTATTGTGGCGCATCGAGAAGTTGGCAATGGCGGCATTCTATGTAGTTCAGAGGCTAAGACATTATATATTGATGAAGACAACCATAGTGGTTGCATATATGAATCATTTCCAGTATGTTTTATCTCAGCATATAATCGGAGGAAAGTTTAATAAGGGGATAGTCATTATCCAAGAGTTTGACTTGGATTTTCAATCTGCTAAGTCTAAAAAATCCTTAGTAATCACACAATTAATCTCGTAACTCCAGGCGAAAGAGACTATAGTGGTGGAAGAAGACTCATTCCCAAATGAGTATATATTTTTAATCTCAACCTCTTATCCCTGGTACATAGATATCCTAGTATATCTCCCTACTCTCAAGTGTCATGTGTCCTTCGCATGGGAAGATCGGTGTAAGTTCTGGGTTAATGAAAAAAAATAACTTTTCATCGGCAATACCTTGTATCGACGATGGGTGGATTCTATCTTGCATTGGTATCTCACCCACGAGGAGGAAGAGCATGTCCTAAATGATTCCCATAGCAGATCATGTGGGGGCCATTTATCTGGGTTAGCAATGGCCCAGAAAATTCTGCTTGCTGGTTATTTCTAACCCACTATCTTTAAATATTGTGTGGAAGTTGTACAGCGTTGTCATCCTTGTCATATCTATACCAGGAAGATGCGGTCACACCCTGCTCCTTTATTTTGCATCATCACGATAGGGCCCTTCACTAAGTGGGGGGTTGATTTCATGACATGCAACCCAGTTTCTACTGGGGGGCACAAGTAGATCATTGTGATTGTATACTACTTTACAAAGTGGGCAGAGGAAGTGCCTACCTTTAAGGATGATAGTGAAACGACAGCTTATTTCTTCTTCAACCAAAGCATTGCTAGGTTCAGCATTCCAAAGGAGATTGTCATTGACCATGACAGTCATTTTCAGAACAACATGATGACTAAATTGACCACAATGCTGGGGTTTAGGAAATATCATTCATCTTTCATTTACCCTCAGGAAAATGGACAAGTAGAGGTGGTTAATAAGACCTTGAAAACCATTCTTAAGCTAACAATCAATGCGAGTAGGTTAAATTGTCATATCATGGTGTACCCTGCACTTTGGGCATACCAAGATAATGTTAATACTACTACAGGTTTCTCACCTTTACAGCTCGTTCACGAGGTGGAAGCAGTCACACTGGTTGAATGTGAGAATACCATCTCTAAAAATTGTTATTCATGTGCTCCCGACACTACCGATATTGAAGAATTTTTTCTTCACTTAGAGAATCTATATGAACAGCGCATAGATGTGCTCACTACAAATGAGGCTCATAAGAACTAGGTCAAAAACCAATATGATAAAGTTGTAAAACCTAGAGTTTTCTCTGAGGGAGAACGTGGCTTGCTATGAGATCAAGACAAGGAACCCTTGGGGGTAGGAAATTTTAAGTCGATGTGGTTAGGCCCATGTGTCGTGTCGAATGTTTTAAAAAATGGATATTGTGAGTTAACTGATTACGTTGGTAGAAAACTACTAGAGCCCAGAAATGGGCTCTAGCTGAAGAAGTATTATGCTTAGGCACGATACTTTTTCTTGTATTATTATTGTATGTTTATGTACAATAGGTGATTATTGGTTAGTTTTTCTTATATAGTATTCTTTTTGTTTCAGATGTCATCTGAGTAGTTTGTAGGGTTTGTTAACAACGCCAGCCCTCACACTTGCAATGTTCCTTCAACCACCTGGGTCATTTATGCACCCTCTGGACAACCAGTTGCCTTCGGCATTGCCTTTTTAGGTACTGCAACTAATAATATTGTTGAATACAATGCGTTCATTGAGATTCCTTTGGATGCTATGTTGCGTGGTATTACCTGCCTAGAAGTCAAACTTGGCTCCCACTTAGTGGTTTCCCAGCTTAATGGTGATTATCAGGTGAGACACCCTACCTTACTATGTCAGTTTTTAAGAGTCAGGTTACTTGAAAGAAATTTTACATACATTTCATATAATCACATTTCAAGAGATCATAACAGAATCAATGATGCATATGAAAATTATATACTCGATTGGCACTTAACACATACATTGTAAAATAAAATATACAAACGNTGTATGTATGTGTGTGTGTGTGTGTGTGTGTGTGTATGTGTGTGTGTGTGTGTGTGTGTCTGTGAAAATATGTCCATAGATACATCGAGTTTGATCCAAAGATCTTGTCATAAGTACATCAAAATACAAAAATAGGATAGAAATCCATAAAATGCCTAGATGTAGGGCCGATCCTCTGCCTCGTCGGCTGTGACTTCATCTATAGCTTCCCAGTAAGAAAGCACGACCCTACTTACCCTTCTAAGAAGGTGTAACCAGGATGAAGGAACCCCAACTACATGCTCTTGCATCGCCATAGGGATCCTCTCCATCATGAGAGCGGGGACATCATGGGTGAGCTTGTCCAACTTCTGTTAAACTACACAAAGCATTGCATCACCACCACCAATATCCACCGGCCGCATAAAAGTCCTGGGATGTCCATTAGGTTGGACTGGTCCAACATATGTATATCAACATAAAGTAGGTCAAACTCAAGTACATATGTATATATAATTTTATGAACAAAAATATCAAAAAAATAAAATAATGAAAAATTAAAAAGATATAAATATCTCTCCCCACGCTCCTCCAGGAGGGAGGATGAGTTTTGGATCACCACTAAAATCTAATGCTGCATAGGGGAACAGCTCAAGAGAAGGTACCTGTCTACTCCACCAGGAGTATAATTCATCATCATATCCACTCTGGATTCCACCTCCACCACCCCATCGGAGGAAAATGTCACCCCACCACGTAATTCTAGGATGACGGGGTGGGCATGGTGGTAAGGTCACTATGGGACTGAGGGTAGGAACCCTCTCAAAGAATAATGCAACTAATATGCTGGCATATCCAAAATTCTTCTTTGGACCCCTCCTGCAATTAGATAAATTTTTCTTCATAATCAAGACTAGTCCCGAACATCAATTGAACCATGCACCCCACATAAACTCTACCACTATGTGCATGTGTGTACGCGCTGCTAATTGTAGAGCAGATGATCCTACAAATATGACTACGGTTCTTACCATGACTTTCAATGGAAAGCTGGTAATCTACGCAATCGAGATTTGTGTCCCTGATTTCTGGGTCCCGGGAAAACAATAAGCATTGATGTAATCTTGTATGTTGAGTGGTTCACCACCTCAGTCGGTGCCCTCTAGGTTCACAGGTGCTCCCCTATGCAATAATCACGTAATAAAATATATGTCTTCTACGTTTAACTCCAAGATTCCCCTTGGAGGTCAAATAGCCCAAGTTCATGATCCCATAAGTTTAGTAGTGTCTCAAATAGATAGACTTGTGCACGCATATTCAACGTACAGTAGAATTTCAATAAATCACATCTTTGCAAAGATTGAAAAGTTATGGGATCCCCCATTTCATCACAGTCCATGTCCTCATGCTCCCATTTCCACCATTCCAACACCATGATTTCCTACCAAGTAAACAATTCCATCATTAGATTCTAACAAAAACCAATTTCATTATTAATTTTTTGAAAAAAATCAAGCTTGTGGAGTATTCACGACTATGGAGTCTGCACAGCGTGAACCATTTGTGGGTTGCACTGCAGGAAACCCGTGGTTATAACTCGCATTTGCAGGTCTAATGAAGGCCACCCACAGTTACCCTGGGATGCCTTTAGGGATGGAAAAAAAGTAATAAATTAACCATCAAAATTGAAAATGGAATGCATGAAAGTAAAAAGGAGGGAGAGAAGAAGAACCCACAACTTGCGGATTCAAAAATGGTCCACCAGATCATCCATAGTGATCGATCCAAGTAATGAGGTAAAATAACTAAATTTGGTTAAAAACTCCTAATGCTGTGTCTTTTTTTAGCTATTTATAGTAAAAAAATTGAAATTTTTACCCACTTTGTATAGTTTAATGTTAATTTTTGTTATCTGAACTAATACCATGTGTTTTTCCTAGCAGCTACAGGTTTTGGATGATCCATAAGTTGATTTATGTTGCATATAGGATAGGATTTGGTCTCCATTGCATACTTTGCACTGATACTGCATCCTATGTTTAACCCTAGGATCTCATTTTATCCATGGACTATGGTGTGTAATCCCTCTTTACCTTGTACATATCATTTTTATTCCATGGATAGAACCTCCTTTACATGGGTAACCCTATTTTAGAACAATTGATTTTTTATGGTACCCATGTCGCAGTTGTGGTAGGTTGCGAGAGCCTTCGTAGTTGTTTTTCATGACAAAATGAATCTCATTTTGCATCTTTTTACCGAGCTACACCCAATTATAAATCTCCCCACCCTTATGGAGTTATATTTAGGCCCTGGTCTAGCTCCTTAAAATAGACTATACATTCGAATAAACTTGTCCGTTCAGAGTCGTTAAGGTATATTGAACGATCATCTACATTGGTAGTAGGTTATTGCTTTTTTGGACCATGTAGATTATTTAGGAATAAGGAATACTCTCTTTTCTTTGGAATTGAGAAGAGTATCTTCAGGCACAGGGTTATCTCTTTTGTGGACCTAAAGGACTAAACTTACAGAAAAGAAACTCCCGGTATGAGCTTAGTTTTCTCTTTTTCGTGCTCTGTACCCAAATATGAAAAATATTCCGAGTGTACTTTATGTCTCTTTCATTCTTGCTAAACTCTAAAGAACAAAGCATTGAGTTTACTGTTGTAACTCCCATTTCGCGTAAACAAATGGAACTTATCGAGTGATCTTTCCTTCCTTCACACTCTTTAAACTCATGCTATATGTTTCTTTTGAAGGTGCATCGATTAGGTGGTAATTTAAACCTTTTTCAAACATTCTCGACTAAGTGCAAGAAAGGTACACCTTAGTATTTCGAAATCTAAGAGATTTCTCCTATGGATTGTTTTATAATTTTTCGGACTTGAGAGACTAAATTTATGAAAATGCGCCCCCCTAGAGTATTCTTTGGAGTTTTCAGACTCTCAAAAATATGAAAGCACTAGCGAGCATCCACTAATTTGGGCTCGTAAAATACACGAATCAGTGACATATCAAGCATTATTATCTCTCCTCTTCAAGCTTGTCAAAAATGAAGAGAGACTCAAGTTAACTTTCTTGGACTCATTAAAACTTAATAAGAAATGAAGGAAGAATTTCTCTCTTTTGGTTATAAGTAGTGGCATCATGTCATCCTTGAACAAAGCACTCTTTGAAATTCCCGATAGTCATGTCTAAGTTTTCCACTTCCAGTTTGATTATCACTTCGATTTATTACTCCTCCACTTGTCCTTTACACATGGGGAATCTGATCATGTTCCCTACATGACAGATAAGTCTAGTTGTCCTATATGAAAGTCTAAAGCTGTCTTAGGTCATCTCTGTGTCATGCTCACTGTTCAAGGATCTTTACCTCTGTTTCGTCATCCTAATTCCCATCATTATCATCTTTGATAAGTCCTTGGGTCTTCATTCCCTCATCCAGTCTCTGAAGTTGCTCTTGTGATCTGTTGAAGGATTGATTTTCTTCCTCCTCGCACTATGACTTATGATCAGTACCTCCTGAAGATGAAGACCTAGAGTTCTGAAGATGGTACATTAGGATTCACTACTCATATTAGTGAACTATTTTGCTTCAGTTGTCAGCATCACTCATTTACTGACACTCTGATGAATTCCTTCCATATTCAACTTCATCTCACATATTCACATGGTAGGATTTGTACTAGTTACTATGGATTTGGATGAATAACTTAGGTTACAATATCTATAACCTAAGTTGCGTAAGATTTTTTTCTGTTCTATGACACTATTTCCAGATATTGAAGACTCATCATTGTATGTTGTGGTTTTGATCCACCATTGTAATACATACATGGCCATGATGCCCTTGCTATATGATGTAATCAAATATTGTAAAGGAGCTATTTTTCCAATTTATTGAACATGGCATCCTCAGAAACGATTTTGTACATGATTTTGATATGTCTGTTTCAGGTACCTCTATGTAGCCCTGGTAACTGAGTTCTCCAAGATAAAGATTGTAATGTATTTCAATCATCATTTCCCTCTGACCTCATACATTAGGGGGCATCTATTATCTTTTGAAATGGCGCTTATTTTTCCGAGTACTGACACTGAATGTGTCAATACACAAAAGGACACAATGGATGGAAGTTTCTAAAAACCTATAGATGAGCTTGTGCCTTGATAATTCTTGTTCCTTCCAATCTTTCCCATGTTTTCTAATAATCTTAAGTTGTAATCGTGACTATTGACATTGCATCTTGCGAGCCATTTGTAGGTAGCCATTTATGCAAACTGTGGTTACATGATTACACTATGCATTCACAGGTTTCCTTCATAAAATTCGTGGTTCATTCGTGATTTGCTAGTATTCATACCCACTGTTACCTTAAGCCAAAATTTTAAAAAATAAAACATGTTTAGTCAGGGACAGTTGGGTTCACAATCATAACGTCCCAAACCTCCCTAACCATCTTAAACCTTCGTAACTCTTCATGTTCATCAAGTATAAATAGAGGGGAGGGGTTGAAGTTAAGGGGAGATCTCAAGAGAGGAGGGTTATGCTTGAGGAATACCCTTGGAGATTTGGAGCAGTAGAACTCAGTTCCTCAGCTAGCAGAGGAGGGATTGTATCAGATATAGGTCATATGTTTCATTACTGCTTATCAATAAAGAGATATTTTCTTCCATAATTGGTGCACCAATGTTCTTATGTGTTATGATTCGTGAATTATATTGTTATCTTATTGCAATTATAATATCTCATTAATATTTTATATAACATTTAAGATATGTGTAGGAAGGTATCTGTCTCTTTTGCAGGTGTGAAGATCCCTTGCAGCTGCTGGAGCATTTGGATTGAAGGAGAAAATCTAGGACCAACCTTCATAAATAAGGTGCATTAGCTTTCTAGCCTATTTCCCTCTCTGATTTCTATATATTTGTATGTCTGCAAGTTTGATATTTGTATGATGGAGACACCAGACCCTTAGGTCATAAGGTATATTTTCCCTAAACAATGATGCGACTGAAAAGAAGAGAAATTCAGGTTGCTGCTTGAGTTTGGGATCTAACATGATCTCATGGTTCAGAAGAAAAAAAATTATGCATGGTGTTGAGTACAACCGAGGAAGAGTATGTTTCCTCTTTCTCAGCTAGTTGCGAGGTAGTGTGGCTGCAAAAGCTACTGTCTTATTTATTTGATCTCCTATTGGATGTGAATCATATCTTCTCCAACAATAATAGTTGTCTAAAGTTGTTAGAGAACCCTGTGTTCCATGAAAAGTTGAATCACATCGAGATAAAGTTCCACTATATCAGGGATATGGTACAGAGAGGAGCAGTGAAGCTCAAGTACGTGGAAATGGACAAGTAGATAGCCGATGTGTTGACCTGGAATCTATCCATAGTGAAGTTCAAATATTTCAAAGAAATACTTGGTGTGATCCAGATTGAGACCCATCGAAAGTGGGAGTGATGTGTTATAGCATAGCTAGAGTGACAAGTTGTTTGAGCGTAACATCTTGGCAAAGATCATAGGTTGCTCAGATGTAATCAGTCTTGTAGTTTATACTTGGATGTAATAAGTCTTGGCGAAGCTTTCTGGTTATCCTTAGATGTAATCAGTCCTGATATGATTTCAGATACATAATATCTCACATGGGAAATGACATAGGTTTTTTGATCGGGAAAAAATCCTAGTGAAGCAGGATGCTCAAACGTAATCAGTCATGTTGGTTTTCCTCAGATGTAATCAATCCTTGCGAAGATTGCAGGTTATCCTTGTATGTAATCAGTCTTGTGACAAGTTATTCGAGTGTAAATATGAGCCCTAGCGTGGTACGTGGTTACTCGAATGTAATAAGTCATGTGGGTCATCTAAGTGTAAAAAGATCCCTAGTGTGGTGCATAAGTTACTCAGATGTAATACATCTCAAATGTTATCCGAACGAAAAATATCTTGGACGCAGGTTGTTCATATGTAATAAGTCCTTGAGGTTGACCTAGAACTTAAAAGTCTTGATGCATAAGGTTGTTTGGTAGTAATCATTCCTTACACATATATCTATATGTGTGTGTGTTCCCATGTTGAGATGATTAGGCCATGAAGCACTTGAGGCGCACCTACGTGGTTCTCCTTTACAAGTAGAACGCAGGTTGACCATGGATTCTCTATGTGCTTTGTTTTGTTCTGTGCGGGACAAAAGAGATGATTTGTCTATGACGAGATGAAGGTAGGAGACGCAAGTTATTGTCGTGGAAATGTAAAGAAGGTCTTGAACCATTCCTATGAGATTCCTTTCTCGATATCTGATGAATACCTGGATGAGGACTAGGCCTACACCCAACCGAGAGAGGGTTGGCTCTGTATAAAATTTCGATGATAGATATTACCATTTGATGATCGATAAGAAAATGATGATGGGAGCAGCTATTATGATGACTCTATGACTTTGTGACAATGACTCCGTGATGAATACTTGACCATATGTGTTTATTATTGTAGAAGAGAGAGAATAACTTCCTAGTTAAGAGGGAGTGTTGATGTATTTGATACTTTGAAAGATATTTTGATGTATATTATCATTGTATGTTGTTGTGCCCCCATTGGATATGTGTTTACCTCCTTGCGGGATGCCTTAATTATGTCTAGACCTTGAGGTACAACCTCCATTGTAAGTTGGGGCAATAGTTCCTAGTGTAACATCATGTAATCTGTATTTGGAGCCTCTCTGGGAGAAGTTGACCCTATTAGGGAAGACAAGTGGGCCCCAGTCTTATGTTTGGTTAGTCACTTGAGAGGTATAAATAGGGAGGCGTCTCAGAGAGAGAGAGAAAGGCGGATAGATAGATAGTTGTTGAATATTTCTTATTACTAGGTTTGATCATCTTACTATTCTAAGGAAGTTTGTAGGGTTTTATATTTTTTATCTTTTTTATGTTTTATATCTTACTATCGTGTCTCGTCTATCTTTTATATCTAATGCATGTTTTTATACGTGTTATTCTTTCAGATAAAGATCCTAGATAAACTAATCAGATCTAAAGAAAAACTAACATGAGGTAGATTGTGATGACTCACATGTAGGCATTGGAGTTGTACTTAACCAAGAAGGTAAACTAATTGCATTTTCTAGCGAAAAATTGAATGATGTAAGAAGGAACTAATCCACATATGATGTATAATTTCATGCAATTGTGAAAGCATTGCGACATTGAAGGAATTATTGAGTGCCAACAAAGTTTGTGTTATTTACTTATCACATTGCTTTAAAATATGCGAACACCCAAAAGAGATTGAACAGTAGACATGCAAAATGGGTTTCATTTTTTAAAGGATACACCTTTGTTCTAGAAGAACAAATCAAAAAGAAAAATCAGGTTGCATATGCTTTGAGTCGGTGCACTATTCTTTTGACCACCATAGAAAATCAAGTAATTGGGTTTGTTGTATTGAAGGAAATCTATGTGACAGATAACGATTTTCGAGATATTGTGGAACACTTGAAGAATCCAGTTGTTGGGAACATGGATCTTATTTGGAGTGAATATTTTATGCAAGATGACTACCTATTCAAAGTAAAATAACTACCCATTCCAATTCGTTCTATAAGAGAAAATATTATCAAAGAACTTTGCAATAGCATCTTGGAAAGACATTTTGGAAAGGATGAGAAACTAGCCTTAATCAAAATAATCGAATATGATAAAATATAAAACCAGGTATGTGGCACGATGTGGGATTTTTCAAATGGATAAAGGACACTCACAAAATACAAGGATGTACAAGCCATTACCAGCTCCCATAGATCCATGGATAGATTTTAGCATGGACTTTGTGTTGGGGATCCCACACAAACAACGAGGTAAAGACTCTATTTTTGTAGTTGTTGATAGGTTCTCTAAAATGGTTCATTTAATTTCTTGTAAGAAAACTAATGATGCATCAAAGGTGGCTGATTTTTTTTTTCAGAAATTGTTAGATTGCATGGAGTCCCAAAAACTATTACATTTGATAGAGATAATCAGTTTTTTGGGTCACTTTTGTAGGACTTTATGGAAGAAAATAGGGACTAAATAAAAGTTCAGTAGTGCTTATCACCCCCAAACATATGGGAAAAATGAGGTGGTAAATAGGAGTTCGAGAAACCTGTTACGAAGCATTATTAGAGAGAATCCCAAGTAGTGGGATTTGGTTTTACCTCAAACAAAGTTTGTCTACAATAGTTCAGTCAATAAATCTACAGGTAAATCTCCATTTCAGTTTGTTTATGGTAGAAATCATATGGGTGTACTAGATTTGGTACAGCTACCTCTTGGGGATAGAATTAGTGATGATGGGGAAGCATTTGCAAAACATATTCAATAGTTGTTGCAACAAGTGAGACAGAAACTGCAAGCCAGTAATGAGCAAAACAAAATCATAAAGATGCTCACCAACGACACCATATATTCAATGAAGGTGATTTGGTGATGTTTTATTTATGGAAAGAGTGGTTTCCTAGAGGAACCTACCACAAATTGAAGTATAATAAAATCAGTCCTTGCAACATTCCCAAGAAAATTAATGACAATGTTTACAAGGTTTATTTACCACATGATATTGATATTTCCCTTGTGTTTAATGTTTCTAACTTATATATATTCCATGGGAACATTGTGGGTGATGAAAGTGAGGCACAGGTGGATTGGAAAGAGGATATTCCGAGAAAGAAGAGACACATATCAAAAGAATATTGTTGAAGAGTGTTTATTGACCCACTAGGAAGAATGGTAAGCTGTAGAAGGCCAAATGACAAGTGGAAGCAATAGCATTCACTTTCTAGTTGTTGCGGGAGGAAAAATCCCTAAAATTGTGGTCATGTTCTCTGAGAAGAGGAACTTAGCAGGTGGCTCATTTCATTGCAAAACTGACCTAAAGACCTAGGCAAGCATATATATATACCATCTAATTGAGCAAGAGGCTCACTACATTCTATTCCAATTGATTAGAGCCTTGTGAATTTGGTGAAAACTAAAAAGTTAGGCACACAAGAGGAATTTGATGAGGGGATAGCTAAAGTGAAATTGATGAGATTTAAGTCTGCTAGTGAATTTTCTAAGCTCAAGATATTTTTGTGTGGGATGTTACATAGAATATTTGTCCTGGTGGTTTAGTGAACATGCTCGGGGGTCCTAAAGCAAGTTATATTGGTTGATTTCAAGAGACGGTTGGGAGGAATGGTATTCTTTGGGTGTGTGTCCCCCTTCTACAATTATTCATGTTCTAAGGTGTTTTGTTTATTATCTGTGAATTTATTTCATGTATGTATCTGAAGGTTTTATGAATGTTGAGGGACTCTCTAAAACTAGTAAATATTATTGAATTAGAGTAGGTTAGATAGATTTTACTTCTATATAAAATTTTATAAGGAATGCTACAATTTTTCTTCTTACAAGTTTAATGGAAAAGTTGTAGATGTATGCCTATAATATTATCAATAGTTTCTGAGTTATTATACTGACCTTCTTAAGTTTCATTTCTTTTACATTCTTAGATTTTTATAATCATTCTTAAGTAAACAATGAATTTGGTTCAACTAGTTCTTACTTTAAGATAGTTCTCATAACAAATTAAAATTACCAAGTTTTCCAATCAAAGTTTTAAACCTCCAACAAGTAAACTCTCTCATCACATATTATAGTCGATGGGATTATTAGCATATTAAAGTATTCTAATTCATGCATTTTACAAAGTGCTCTGTCCAACAATGAGTTTTTAGGAATAGAGTTAAATTCATATGTTCCTACAATTATTATCTTGTACTAAAACCCTTTTATATTTTTATAAGAACACCATTGTTTTCATCCGAAAGGATTTTAGCTTCTATAGAAGTCAAGCGAGGGTTAAAGGACTCATCCAAAACCTACACAAAGGCTGAATGAAAACCCCACAGGATCTTATTCTCAAATACTATATATATCTACAAGTAAAATATTATAGAACTAATTAGATATTATTAAATTTTTTAGAGTTTCATTTGTAAAAACTGTAAAGGCCAATAACCAGAATATTCTCCTTCACGAAATCCTCATTATAGTATTAAGATTAGTAGTATATAAATTAATAAACAAACAAGTTAATGAGTAAACAAGTCAAGGGTTCAAACCCTGTAAACATTACATTAAAAATTTCTATAGCCGACAGGCCTTTGTTCCTACAACTAGGGTTAGGTAAAACTGAAAACATAGTAAAACCCTTTAACAACCACAATTACACAGGATTTGCATAATCGAATTAACTTAATCGAATTTCAAATAAAACAAACCAAATCAATTGACTGGCTGCAACCCCTTTTGTTGTAGGCCATAAATAGTTCTAGTTTCCAACTGTAAATTCTATTAAAAGCAAAAATGACGCTAGTTAAATATATAAGAGTAGAATGTAACCATAGATATTTTTACAATCAACACAACATCCTTATGGATTAAGGTAATTTTATCCAACAATTCTCTCAACGGAAACAATGCCATAATGAACAATTTTAGAAATATTATGGCCTCATGACCTTAGAATTATAATTTATTTAAATACAATAATAAAACCCTTACCAAATTACAACACGATTTATCCAGAGTATACTAGCATAAATGATTTAAGTTGAGGGTCCATAAACCCTAGAAAAGATAGATATATTTAAGCCATAAACATGTGTTCCAAAAAGAAAAAATCATTGTAAGAGTTTGAAGCTACAACTTAACCAAACAACTACATTACATTACACTCCCTTTGGACTCCACAGTTGGAAGGAGAGATCTGAAAAAACAACTGTAAATGCCTTAAGGAATAAACCATAAGAGGGTTTGCCACTGAATCTGAAGAAAACGCATAAGAACCAAAGAATCCAAACCCAAGAGAGAATTGACCCAGCCATAGAGCCACAAGAAGAAAGGAAGGCAGGTAACAGGTTCTACCAGGACCATACTTCCACTTCCACAAAGGTCAGTTTGAATCCCACGCAACAACCACATCCAGAACCTCCTGCGAGCAATTAGTGCAGAGGTCAAATATAGTTTTAAAAAGTATTTTCTACAACACCAAAGAACATTAACGCAAATATTTATAACTTACCCTTTTAAACTTCACAGATTCGTCGATAGAAACAAAGACCAAGACAAGAACTCAGTTTTCCCATCAAGCCATCACCGAAAACACAACATTGTTGAACCAAATCTAACCCGTTTAACATCGTTGGATGGTGTCGAGGGTCGAGAGCCTCAGCTCCTCCACCATCATTTACATGTAGTAAAGAGACAAATTAACACGGTGTAGAGACTAATTAACACAGCGTAAAGACAAATGAATACATTGTAGAGGTGAATTAAACCCTTAGGGTTTATGAAAATACAAAGTGCTTATCAGCTGGAGACCATGAGCTTCACGTGGCTCTCATTAATGCCACCTAGTGTTTAATTTTTCAAACCCAAACCCATAGTTCCAAAACCATTGAATATCACCTTTGATGCCATAATATATTCTTTAAGATTATTTTATCATATGGTAGGAGAAAACCTTGTTTAGTCAAGCGCTTAGTTAATTACTTAGGAATAGTTTGTTTTCCCTTAGCTTAGGGCCTTTGTTATATTTAGCTAGGATTTTTGTGTGTTACCAGCACAAGGTAAGCTCTCCACTTCTAACACCTACAAAAAGAATACGTATGGTTTTGCGTTAGCCCAAAATCTAAGTAAGACCTATAACAACTCTTTGCCCTAGATTTTTAATAGGACTAACAAGTACTTCCAAAACAAATCCAACAAGCACACCAACTAACTATTGATATTTAAACATGACTTTATTCTACATCTTGACATGAAGTAAACCTCGCAGTACAACAGTTTGATGCATAGTTAAATATTGATGTAAAATAAGTGGTCATGTTAAATAGATGAAGCGCTAGCACAAGTTAGATGTAAGATGTAGGGGTTAGTGTGAGTTTTCTTACCTTATGTATTTTACAGTTAGATCTTCATGTAATTTTTTTTTTTTTATGAATTTTTGGAGATGTTACATTTGGTATCAGACAGAGTTTCGAAATAGTAGGCCTGAAGATTGGCTCAACTCGCATACAAAACAAGAAAACAAAAATACTAATCATGTTTCAAAACAATTTCTTTACATAAATATTAATTTGTATTTTGCAAGAATGGAAGGAGTAGAAGCATCTGCAGAAGATGGATCCCATCATAATAATCCAGATAACATATATGTGGAATTAAATAATCAACCATCTGGACTGCTTCAAACTTTAAAATATTTAAGAGTTGAATTACAAACTGTAAAGGAAGATAACGAAAGAATATTAAGAGCACAAGAGGAACTAAATCAGATATTGCTAGATAAAATACACAACAAAGGCAAGGATAAAATAAAGGAATCTAGAACAGTATCATACAAACGTAAGGGTAAGAATTTAAATTTTTCTTACAGTGAAAGTAAATATTCTTCGGAAATTAAAGTAAGGATGCACAAAGAAAAAAAAAGTATTCTAGTGAAAGTAGTCATAGCGGCATTGGTCCTAGAAAGAGGAAATATAAAACCTATGAAGAAATCTCCAGAGAATTTAAAAATATAAAACCTCCCATGTTTAATGGAGAAGTGGAAAAGGGTGAAGAAGTCGAGGCATGGCTATCGGGTATGAAAAAGTACTTTCAAATTTATAATTACTCATATAGATTGAAAGCTCGAATGGCTATTTATAACGTAACTGGAAAGGCTGACATTTGGTGGAAGGACATAAAAAGAGATAAAAACCTTAAAGAAAAATATGTAACCTGGAGAATCTTTAAGAAATAATTCAAAAGAAAATTTTTATCTGAACAGTATTATGAAGAAAGAGATAAAGCGTTTTATGAACTTAGACTAAGCTCAATGTCTATGAAATAACTAAGTAGTAAATTTTTAAGTTTATTATGATATGTACCCTATATAATCGATGAAAATACTAATATACACAGGTTTCTGAGTTGTTTTCCTACTAGTTTCAAAGACATAATTGAATTTGATAATTCAAAGACCCTTGAATAGGCAATGAGAAAAGCTAACTTTTGTTATGAACAAAGTAAAAACAAGAGAGAAGGCATACCTAACTAGAAAAATAAAAGAACAAGTAAATTTGAGCATAGAAGGAAAGGTTTTAATCCTAACAAAATCTTCGGAAATAATTCCCAAAATTTACCTAAGAATAATTATCAAGGAACAGATTTTAAAGGTAAAACACAAAAAAACATTACAGCACCAAAAGGTGGAGACATGCCTAATAATTATATTAAAAACAATGAACAAAACAAACTTGTTAAGTGTTGGGAATGTTATGGACCTCATTATGCAAGGGACTGTCTGAAAAGAAGGAGAATTTACAGAAATGTACATACCATTCAGGAGAAAGAAATGGTTGGTGACGTAGAAAATGAAATGCCCAGAATTAATGCAGCCTTGGAGAATCGACATGCTAACAATCAAACATCCATGGTGGAAATAGAAGGTATGATACAGAATAAGCCTATTTCTATTTTGATTGACCCAAGTGCTAGTTTAATCTATGCGTCACCTAGTAGACCGGAAAAATTCAATTTACATCTGAAATTTTTTGAAAAGTATTGGTTGGTTAAGTTAGCTACAGGAACCAAACGAAAGGTAATTAGTTATGTTGAAACTGTGAAATATTTATGAGTCAATTTAAAACACAAGCAAAGTTAAATGCATTACAATTAGATATTATGATGTTTTAATAGGCATGGACTCGATAGAAAAACATAAAGTAGTTTTAAATTGTTTTGAGAAAACATTTACATGTTTAGATAGTATCGGAGAAAGAGTTACAGTCAAAGGGATACCTAGAAAAATTTCTGTTAGACAAATTTTAGCATTACAAATGAAAAAGGTTGTATGGAAAGGTTGAAATTTTTTTGTTTTGTATGTAATAAATAACGAACACTTGAACAAAGAAGATAATTTAAAATTCGATGATATTCCAATCTTAAAGGAATTCTCAGATGTTTTCCCGGAAGATATTCTACGATTACCTCCAAAAAGATAATTGGATTTTACTATTGAGTTAGTACCAGGATTTGTACCTAATTCAAAGGCTCCTTATCGGATGAAAATATTAGAACTTAATGAATTAAAACTACAATTACAAGATCTGATATATAAGAATTATATAATACCAAGTGTATCCCCTTGGGGAGCACCTATTTTATTTGTTAAAAAGAAAGACAGTACATTAAGGTTATGTATAGATTACCGTCAGTTAAACAAAATGACGATTAAAAATAGATATCCTTTGCCCAGTATAGATGAACTGTTTGAACATACACATGGAGCAACGATATTCTCAAAAATAGACTTGAGATCTGGATATCATCAAGTCATAATTAAAGACGAAAACATTTTTAAAACTACATTCAGAACCTGATACAGGCACTATTAATTTGTAGTTATGCCATTTGGTCTAAAAAACGCTCTAGCAACTTTCATGTCCTTAATGAACATTGTCTTAAGTAAATACTTAGATAAATTCGTAGTCACATTTATAGTTGACATATTAATTTATTCAAAAACGAAAGAAGAACATGATGAACATTTGCAAATAATACTACAGGTTCTGAGAGAACATAAACTGTATGCTAAATTCAGTAAATGTGAATTCCTTAAAGATAAAATACAGTATTTAGGTCACGTGATATCCAAGAAATGGCTATCAGTAGATCTTGATAAGATAAAATCAATAATGGAATGGCATGTCCCTAAAGATGTATTGAATGTACGATCATTCAGAGGAATTACATGTTATTACCGGAAATTCATAGAAGAATTCTCGAAAATTGTGAATCCCATAACTTGCAGAGAAAGGGAAAAAGATTTGTATGGGATCTAAAGTGTGAAGAAAGTTTTATTAAATTAAAGGAATTGTTAACTACTACACCTATATTAAAAATAGCAGATCCAAACAAGGACTTTGTTGTGTGCATTGATGCATGCAATGAAGGTTTGGGTGGAGTACTAACACAAGAAGGTCACATAATAGCATACGAATCAATAAAGTTAAGAACACATGAAAAGAATTGTGATACTTACGATCTAGAGTTGGAAGCCATAATTCATGCTCTGAAAATGTGGCCCCATCATCTAATTGGTAAAAGATTTTTATTAATGTCTGATAAAATAAGCTTGAAATACTTGTTTGATCAACAAAATCTGAACGTAAGGAAAGCAATATAGTTAGCCTTCCTTAGCGAATACAATTTTGAGATCAAACACTTCAAAGGAAAGGAAAATAAAGTGGATGAGGCCTTACGAAAAAATGAAAGACTGAATTTTATAGCCACCATTAGTAGCTACAAATAGAATTAGATGATAAGTTGGAAGAAGGGATAAAAATGGACAATGAATATCAAAATCTAAGAGAAAAAGTAACAGAAAACGAATCCTAAAATGTAAAAACAGATTTCAGTTTAAACGAAAAAGGCTTAATGATGTATAAAAACATACTATATGTACCTAACATACCAGAAATCAAATTGATGATTTTAAATGAAGTACATAAAATTCCTTATTCCAAACATCCAGGTTATCAAAAGATGATAACAATGCTAAGGAAAGATTATTTCTGGCCTAATATGAAGAATGAAGTTGCTGAATATATAGCTAGGTGTATAGAATGTCAACAAGTTAAAGCTCATCATTGACACCCAGCAGGTCTTTTGCAACCATTGACAATTACAGATTGAAAATGGGAAATTATCATTCTCCATTTTACAATTGGATTACTTAAAAATCAAAATCAAAATGATTCTATAATTGTAGTGGTAGACAAACTAAGCAAGGAAGCACATTTTATACCTGTTAAACTACTTATAAGGCTGTTAATATTGCTGACATCATTATCAAAGAAATTTTTCGGTTGCACGGAATTCTGAAGGTAATAATTTTGACAAAGATCCTAAGTTTACTGGTAATTTTTGGAAGTCATTGTTTAAATGACTAGATACTAAATTAAATTTCAGTACTGCTTATCATCCACAAACGGATGGACAAACAGAAAGAGTAAATCAATTTCTAGAGGATATGTTAAGAATGTATGTTAGAGATCATCCAAAGAAATGGGAAAATTATTTGCACTTAGTCGAATTTGTGTTTAATAATTATTATCAAACTTCAGCTAAGCTTAGTCCTTTTGAAATATTGTATAGTAGGAAATGTAATACTCCCATTTCATGGAGTAATCTGATTGACAGATTGATGTTAGGACCTGACTTGTTAAAAGAAATGGAACTAACAGTGAAATAGGTACAAAGCAATCTAAAAATTGCATAGGACATACAAAAGAGTCATGCAGACCTTAAAAGAACCCAGAAAGAATTCCAAGTAGGTGAGCATGTGTTTGTCAAGGTAAAACCCAAAAAGAGCACCTTTAAGTTCGGGAGTTGTGCTAAATCAGTACCCATGTATTGTGGACCATTTGAAATATTGGGAAGATTTGGACCAGTGGCTTATCAGTTAGATTTGCCACCTAATATTAGAATACATAATGTATTTCATATTTCCATATTGAAAAAGTATGTGCACAATGCTACTCATGTCATCGATTGGAATGTTATTCAAGTAGAACCCGAAAGATATTTTCAAGTGGAACTGGACTGTATACTCGACAAAAGAGAAATTTTGCTCTAGAATCACACCATTGGACAGGTAAAAGTGCAATGGAAGCACCTCAGTCTAGATGAAGCAACCTAGGAATTGGAGAGTCATATGTGGGAGGCGTATCCAATTTTGTTCCAGGAAGATTAAGAAGACACTTAAGCAACATCGAGGATGATTTTGAACTTAAGAGGGGGTGTTTACAACCCACCTAGAACTAAAAATAAAAAAAATATTATTTTTTGAGAAAAACATTATGTTAAAAGTTATTGTAAAGTTTTTATGACCAAGGATGGCCAAGGATGACTGTAATTTAATATTTTATTTATTTAAATAATTAAAATAAGAGACAACTATCCAAAGAAGACTGCTGAACAATGTTCACTGGCCCACTAGGAGGAATAATCAGTTGTAGAAGGCCAAATGACAATTGGCAGCAATAGCATTCACTTTCTAGCTGTTGCAGGAGACAAAATCCCTAAAATTGTGGTCATGTTCTCTTAGAAGAGGAATTGAACACGTGGCTAATTTAATTGAAAAAACTGACCTAAAGACCTAGGAAAGCATATATATACCATTGAATTGAGTAGGAGGATCACTACAATTTATTCCAAGTGATTAGAGACTTGTGAATTTGCTGAAAACTAAAAATCCAGGAACACAAGAGGAATTCGATGAGGGGATAGCTAAAGTGAAATTGCTAAGAGTTAAGTCTGCTAATGAGTTTGATAAGTTTCATAGATTTATGTGTGGGATGTTACACAACATCTTCATCCTGGTGGTTCAGTGAACAGGCTCGGGGGTCCTAAAGCAAGTGAGCTTGGCTGCTTTCAGGAGAGGGTTGGGAGGAATGGTCTTCTTTGGGTGTTTGTCTCCCTTCTATAGTTATTTCATGCCTGTATATGAAGGTTTTATGAATGTTGAGGGACTCTCTAAAATTAGTAAATATTACTGAATTAGAATAGGTTAAAGAGATTTTACTTCTGTATAATATTTTATAAGGAATGCTACAAGTTTTCTTCTTACAATTTTAATGGCAAAGTTGTAGATGTATGCCTATAATATTATCAATAGTCTTTTAGTTATTATACTGACCTTCTTAAGTTTCATTTCTTTTACATTCTTATATTTTTATAATCAATGTTACTTTGGACCAATAAATTTGGTTCATCTAGTTCTTACTTTAAGATAGTTCTCATAACAAATTAAAATTACCAAGTTTTCCAATCAAAGTTCAAAACCTCAAACAAGTAAACTCTCTCATCACATATTATAGTCGATAGGCTTATTAGGATATTATAGTATTTTAATTCATGCATTTTACAAAGTGCTCTGGATAACAATGAGTTTTTAGGAACAAAGTTACATTCATATGTTCATACAATTATTATATTGTACTAAAAACCTTTTATATTTTTATAAGAACACCATCGTTTTTAGTCGAAA
>LPNX010217451.1:101901-131364 GCA_001517045.1 Pseudotsuga menziesii | reverse complement strand
TATATATATATCTACAAGTAAAATATTACATAACTAATTAGATATTATTCAAATTTTCAGTGTTTCATTTGTAAAAGCTGTAAAGGCCAATAACCAGAAAATTTCCTTCAAGAATTTCTCATTACAGTATTAAGATTAGTAGTATATAAATTAATAAACAAACAAGTTAAGGAGTGAACAAGTCAAGGGTTAAAACCCTGTAAACATTACATTATAAATTTCTACAGTCGATGGGTCTTTGTTTCTACAACTGGGGTTACGTAAAACTGAAAACATAGTAAAATTCTTTAACAACCAAAATTACACAAGATTTGCATATCCAAATTAACTTAATCGAATTTCAAAGAAAACAAACCAAATCCATTGACCGGGTGCAACCCCTTTTGTTGCAAGACGTAAATAGTTCTAGTTTCCAACTGTAAATTCTATTAAAAACAAAAATGAAGCTATTCAAATATCTAAGAGTAGAACATAACCATAGATAGTTTTACAAATAACACAGCATCCTTATGGCTTAAGGTAATTTTATGCAACAATCCTCTCAACGGAAACAACACCATTATGAACGATTTTGGCAATAATGTGGCCTCACAGCCTTAAAATTATAATTTATTGAAATACAATAGTAAAACCCTTACCAAATTACAACACAATTTATCCATAGTATACTACCATAAATTATTTAAGTTGCAGGTCTATAAACCCTAGCAAAGAAAGATATATTTAAACCATAAACATTTGTTACAAAAAGAAAAAATTGTTGTAAGAGTTCGAAGCTACAACTTAACCGAACAACTACATTACATTACAGTCCCTTCGAACTCCACGGTCGGAAGGAGACCTCTCAAAAACCAACTGTAAATTCCTTAAGGAAGAAAGCATAAAAGGGTTTACCACTTAATCTGAAGAAAACGTATAAGAACCAAAGACTCTAGACCCAGGAGAGCGCTGACCCAGCCATAGATCCATAAGTATCAAAGAAGGAAGGTAACATGTCTTACCAGGACCATACCTCCACATCCATGAAGGCTGGTTCAAATCCCATGCAGAAACCATAGCCAGAACCTCCTGCAAGTAATTAGTGCAGAGGTCAAATATAGTTTTAAAAAGTATTTTATAGAACACCAAAGAAAATTAATGCAAACATATAGAACTTACCCTTTTCAACTTTACAGAGTCATTGATGGCAACAAGGTCAAGACAAGAACTTAGGTGTTTTGTCAAGCCATCACCAGCAATGCAACACTGCTGAACCAGAGCTAACCCATTTAACATTGTTGGATGGTGTCGAGGGTCGAGAGCCTTAGCTCCTCCACCATCGTTTTGCACGCACTAAAGACACAAAGTAACATGGTGCAGATACTGAGTAACGCAACTAAAATACAAATGAATACATTGTAGAGGTGAATTAAACCCTTAGGATTTATGAAAAGACAAAGTGCTTACCAGCTGGAGGTCGCGAGGTTCACGTGGCTCTCATTAATGCCACCTAGTGTTTAATTTTTCAAACCCAAACCCATAGTTTCAAAACCATCTAATATCACCTTTGATGCCATAATATATTCTTTAAGCTTATTTTATCATATGGTAGGAGAAAACCTTGTTTAGTCAAGCGCTTAGCTCATTACTTAGGAATAGTTTGTTTTCCCTTAGCTTAGGGCCTTTGTTATATTTAGCTAGGATTTTTGTGTGTTACCAACACAAGGTAAGTTATCCATTGCTAACAGCTACAAAATAATATGTATGGTTATGCCTTAGCCCAAAATCTAAGTAAGACCTGTAACAACTATTTTCCCTGGCTTTTTAATAGGACTAACAAGTACTTCCAAAACATATCCAACAAGCACACCAACTAACTATTGATATTTAAACTTGACTTTATTCTACATCTTGACATCAAGTAAACCTCACAGTACAATGATTTGATGCATAGTTAAATATTGACGGAAACTAAGTGGTCATGTTAAATAGATGAAGCGCTAGCACAAGTTAAATGTCATATGCAGGGGTTAGTGTGAGTTTGTTTACCTTATGTATTTTACAGTTAGATCTTCATGTAAAAAAATTTATTTTATGAATTTTTGGAGATGTTACAATCTAGATATTGTTTAGTGGAAACAATTTGAAGACATCAACTTACAAGAGATACGTTCTTTTCAACCAGAGGAGAATGATGTAGATATTTCTAAAGGCTGGAAAAAAAAGAGGATAAATGCAAGGATTTTTGGGGGTCATAAATTTTGACTCGATTATTCGTTTGCGATCAAACTTATCAAAAAGTTATGTTTCAAAGTGTTTCAAAGTGTTCAATTTAGTGACCGATAATATCCTTCTAATTGTAGTTTTTTTCATACTTTTTTGAAGCCCAATTCCTTCATATAAGGCCTCAAATTGAGGTTTTAGTGCTTTGTGGGACTTTTTTTAATTTGTAATTAAATAGTTATCTCATAGTTTATAAACATGATTAGAAAAGCGAGTTGGAAATTAGTGTTACTCGAGTTAGCTTATAGTTAGTGTTTAGTTTCATAGCCATGAGCGAATTTTCTAAAATTAGCAATTTTCAAAAATCTCAAATAGTATTTTTAAAGGGTTGGACCTTCAATGTAATAGTTAGGACGGATAATGAATAAAAATATAGTTATTTTTTCCACTCTCATGTGTTTGCATGGTTTTTAGATCTTGTAAATAGAATCAAATATTATTGGCGGCATCAACAATAGAGCTACCTGCATCTCAATTTGGCTTCATACAGCCTTGGCACCCACAATACCTATCACACCAACACAAGGAAGGTCCTCTTCTCTGCTACATGGTCCCTTAAGTGCTCCCTCCCTCTAGTGCTCTTCAGGGTGGGCATAGAAAATCCCAATATTTTAAACCTTTATATATTATTTCTTTCATTGGTTTTATCAAGAAATACCAACCTATGAACTCTCACCAACTACAATTTTCTCTTCGATTTCCTCCAAATTTGTCCACGTGACTGTGAATCGTGAAATTTAACTTCCATGCTTATAAATATGGGCCTTCCTATGAATTTTTGGGTTGATGACTCTCATATTTTCCCTATGGTCAATATCTATGGATTCCCCACTGGATTTCACTGCCCACATGAATTTTTGTGCGATTTTGGCACTTCAAAATATGGGCTCTTTCCAAGTTGCAGTTTTTGCAGTTTTCACTATTGGGAATGCATAGAAATCTAGAAATTAATCTCTAGTTGTTTAAAAATGGATTGGGGATGATGGAAAATGAATTCCCATGGGTAAGTATGACTTATGGGTCAAGTAAACCATGCATATACTTAGCCATATGAATTTCAAAAATTTTCCCATTCTCCATTAAACTTCTGAGTTGATTTCTCATCTACCTTCTTACAATAGAATTAAATGTCAACATAGCTATTCAATATGGGTTCTCAAGGTGACATTTTTCAACATAGGGTTCAATCCCACAATCCCCTCACCTCTCCCTTGTGGATACACATGACCCCCTCATTTTAGTTTCTTCCATAGCCAATTCTTGGTATTTTTATTCCATTATAAATATTTACATGATTTTACAATTTTTCACTGCTTACTAGCACATGGCTAGCAAAACATAAAATAATTGTCTTTTTCTACAAAATTAGAGCATTCATTAGCGAGGCCTTGTCCTTGATCTACATGCTAGGATTTCATACTTAACATATGCACAATATTTACATATAATCCAATGTAGTCAAAGGGTCAAAAATGGGGGTACTACAAAAATGGTGCATGTAATCAAATATACACACATCGACGTGCTCACAACTTCTTGATGCACTAGTGCATCACAACAATAAACACATCATATATGAACATCTATAAAATCCCTTGTAGTAGAAAATATCCACTACAATTGGTAGTGGATATTTATCGATTCATTTTATGACATAATTGATTCTGGTGCATTTTATAAACGCATGTGCACAGTGCGTCCAAATTATACATGCATCACAGCATAACGTGTTTTAAAATTGGTGTATTTCATCTTGTTAGTGTTGCATTTAAATTCAAAGGTTCCTATGGATTTCATATATATTTGCACCAGATCATCTGAACTACAAGCACACTAGAATGCCGAAAATAAAAAAATAACAAAATCGCACAAGTTATATTTTCCCTAAACTAAGAAAAGGGCGACAATTTTAAGTTCGAAGACTACTTTTAAAAAGTGTTTAAAAGAAAAATACATAAATTTTAATTCATTATTTTATCAAAATTTTAGAGAAGAGATTTGGAAGAGAGACTTACGTGGAAGGAGTTTGGCGCAACTGGATTATTATGAGGATCAAAATTTGTTAGGTATGGTGAATCAAACAAAACCTTGCAAAGTAAAAAGTTTAAGTATGTAAAGATTACTACTAATCTTATTATCTTATTTATATTTTAACTAGATTTAGAAAGAAAAAAAACTTCATAGTCACCTTCAATGTTGCAACCCTTATTTTCTCGATGTTTTTTTTCATTTTATGTGGTTGCAAAATTTTACAATAAGGTTTAAATCCCTCTATTGTTACACAATTACGATTTTTTATTTTATGGGTTTTAGATTTCATAAGTTTGTGAATATATACAGAAAGTGTAGGGTGAGTTGGGGCCACTTTTTGGGTCGAATCCATAACCATGTTAGCCCTGTCAATTTTTTTAATTTTTTAATTAAAAAATGCATACGTTAAAATCGGTGCATTTATATTACAGAAACACACCGGTATGTGTATTGTAATAGCGCACTAGAATTGATATCTGCCAAATCATATTTTATTTTATAAAAATGAAAAAATCATTTATTGGTTGTAGGTGTCGCAATATCACACTAAGAAATCGGTGCGCCTGTGTTAATATAACGCACTGAGGCATTTTACGTATTTAAGTGCACCAATAGAAAACTTGTTTTTTTTAAGTTCTGTAGTTTATTTGTATAATATATTGATAGCTTATGTATTTAATGTTCTGGGTTGTTTATTGATAAAAAAATGCATGGTATGATTTTAATGAAAAACAACTTTAGTCAACATGATGGGAGCACATCCAGAATTACGAAGAAGGAATGTTCTTTTTAATTTTTGTATTTGAATTAATTTGTTTGAATTATTTGTAAATTTAACTAATATGTATTGGTTAATTGCGACATGCAGAGCCAAAAAATGAGGAAGGTCAATAAGATTCTTACCAATCTAAGTTTAGAAGAGCATAAAGCCTTGATTGAAAAGTTGCAGAGGGATGAATCAGGTGAATAAAATATAAGTCAATATGAATTATTTCTTCAAATTTGACTAATAATGTACTTAAGAATATTCAATAATTTGTTTCAAATAATCTAATTCATTTTTTTCCAAGAAAAAAATATGTATATTGTTTTTCATTCTGAAAAAAAAGACATACATTCCTCAAGTGCATTGCACCCATAGAAAAATTTACTTTGCTTGGTCACACATGCCAAAACATAGCTAAATTATTGAATCTTCCAAAATTACACTGTTTTCAAACCGTAAACTATTTCTACTGTATATACCGGAAAAAACGTTGATACAAAAGTTCTCAACTTGCTAATCTCAAAACCCAAATTTTTAGCTGGTACAAAGGATAGTCTCATGGATTTATAATTTTGACAAGACTCCATCAAAGTATTTTTAAATATGTACCACGGACCTTCATATAGTCTTGATCATTTATCTTATCATTACACACTTCATCCGCTTAATTTCAAACCTCGCAAAAATAAGGTTCACAGAGTCCTGTTCACATCCTTGTTTCAAGATGTTAGTTCAATTTTCAACAGATAATCGATCGTATCCTTTTAAAATTTGACAAAATATTAGCATTTGAAATAACAAAAGAAAGAATATGAAGCCTAGAAACATGTAAAAATTCATATGAGAAGATATCCAACATCCCACAAGTTACTTGAGTGGTACCATTATGTATTTTAGTTACAATTATTGTACCTACACACAAGTTCAACCTTCCTTCGATAAAGAGTCAACAATTTCATTATGTTCTATGAAGATATGACAAATTTAGAATGAATTGAAAGCTCAAAGAATCAATTTAAGGTTATTAACAATAACTTGTAGATTGATATTTTGAATCTTTTTTCTCCAATTCTTGAAATCAATCCATATCTCTGAGTCCCCGAAACCTCTAAACTCGCTGATATTTTCATAAATGGAAATATTCATTGATTTCCTTAAGGATAAACCTTCAGTCCCATTATTAGTTCCACTTCCACCATTTTCCAAAAATTTTACTAAATAAGACTCATAAATATATAGAATACCTCCCAATCTGCAGGTCTGGTCAATACAAGCTCCATAAAAAAAACTTTCTCCCTTGATCAATATCGATATCTTTTGGAACCATACCCTAACCTCTATATTGTTGTCTCTAAAAAGGATTATCAAAGCAATGACTTGTCTACTCACAATGAAATCTGGGATATTTCTACTTTCAAAAAAAAATTTGTTTCTTGCTCTCCAAATTCCCCATATAGTGAGGTAAGGAATGCATTTAACAGTATTCAAATATAACTTTTCAAAACACAGCTTAAGATTACTTTTTGTATTTCCATCTTTCCAAATATTACCAATATTTATTCCTTTATTGATTCCCTTCCAAACCTTTCTAGAGAACTCACATTGCTTGAAAAGATGTTTAATTGTTTCCTCCTCATTCATGCAGATAAGACAAATACTTGGTCCCTCAATGTTTATTTTTATTAACCGGTCCCAAGTAAACACTTTTCCATTCAAAGTTAACCACATAAACAATTTTTGTTTCCTTGGTGCCATAACCTTCTAGAGTTCCTTCCACCACTAACACCTTTGGGTATTCTCCACCGCCCAAACCCATTTATAAGCAAGTTCCATCAAATAATTTCCCCCAACTTTATTCGCATCCCAGATTATCATGTCTGATTCATCATTTATATAAATGAAACCTCTACTCATTTCTTCCACCCAACCATTCCACTCATCCTTCAAACTCCTAGAGAGATCAAGTATATCAATCGTTTTCCAGCTCTGTAACGCTCTGCTAGTACAAAAATTGTTAGCAACATCCCAAACAGTAATCAAACCCTTGTCATTGAGATAACCGATCAAAATTTCAGAAATATTTTTCTTTTGACCACAACCCATAATACAATCCATCCTTTTCAGACCTCGAGTCCCAGATTCGACCTTCCATGCCAATATGTATCCCACCACCAAGAAATACTGAACAATTGTGTTCCAAAAAATAGACCCCCATTAAATCTTTTGTTAGGATTTCTTATCCATCTCATGATAGATTCCCCTTTTAAATATTTGCTTCTAAGCATATATTTCCACTCACCTTCCTTAGATATAAAATTTCACGGTGACTCTACAACTAGAGCCTTTCTAAACCTAAAAATATCTTTCAAACCCCATCATCCTTCTTCTGTAGGATTTTTCTATGGAAGTCCAAGCAATCTTATGGATGTTTGTTATAGATTTTCCTTTCCATAGGAAATTATAGAAAATATTTCTGAGATTATCCAACACTGCTTTAGGTATTTGTGTTATTATCATCCAGAAAATTGGAATAGAATTTAACACTGCTTAGATAGGCACCATTCTCCATCCTCTTGAGAGAAATCTATTGCACCAAAAACTAATTCTTACCTCCACCTTTTGTATCAGCAAGTTCCAGTCAGAATTGTAGTAATTAATTGTTTTAAGGAAAAAACCAATATACTTAAATCATGTTTCAATATTTACCTGATCCATAGGCCACAAATCCTTAAAAATATTTAAATTTTGATCTTATATATCATGGTAATAACATGAATACTTACCAAAATTGATTTACATCCTTGTTTCCCTGCAAAAATGGTCAAGAATATTCTTCACAAATTGATTTTCAACCTTTGAATCCCCCAGAAATAGCAGTGCATCATCAATGAACAAAATGTGAGTAACACTAATTCATATATGTTGAATGTTATGCAGGGACTGACAACAACAAAATTCGATGTCATCATAAGAAAAAAAAATATGGAATATGCAAATGATGACGAATTGGTCCTTAACTCTTTTGGAGTGGTGTTGGAATTTCATAAAAGGGGGAAACAATTTTATAATACTGTAAGGGATATAGTGGAAATAACATTCAAATGTACTTTTCGCTTACATTATAGAAATCAATCAAATAATTCAAAGATTCAGGTCATATGTAAACTACAAGAGTCTTTCCAGAGCAATGGTCAATGAGACATGCCAGGCTTGCAATAGAAAAAACATACAACAACAACAAAAGAATCATTCAAAACGCAATGTTCCTAAGCATGTTTTTGTAGAATATGTCATTCCTTTAATAATTTTAATTTTGCCATATTTATTTTTTATATCAACAGAAAAATAGTTTAATTTCGTTTTACATTTTCAGGAAGATTATGAAAATCCCAAAGGATGAATGAGGTGATATGTGAAACATGTCAGTAGAGATGTCCAAAAAAGTGTACAAGGAGATGGTCATGGAAATGGACATAATTGCATCGCAAGAGGATCTATCTCAACAACATCGTGCTTCAAATGTATGAAATCATTGATTTTTTGGATTATGTACATCTCATTAATTAATTCAACATTAAATATTAATTTTCAATTGTTTTGTTGTAAAAAATAAAACAAATGGAACCTAGTCAACACACAAGACAAGACGACAAGGAGAAAAGGGGTGGGTAGCAAATTTTGTGAGTATTTGTGATTCTTTATAACAAATTAAGATTTCGTAGTGTTTGTGATTTAGGTGTGTGTGTGTGTGTGTGTGTGTGTGTGTGTGTGTGTATTATTTTCATTGGCCATCAAGCAACATAGATACCTAAAAAATCCACAATTAATTTTTGATACACCAACATATACTCACAACCCTTGCTTAACCCAATGTCAATCAATTCTCCTGATGGCTCCTCTTTGTATGTTAAAACCTATTTCAAGACATCCAAGGATGGTGAATGAAAAAAACCCAACTAATGCAAGTGGCTCGAGCACTGATAACAGTTCTAGCAAAGAATGATTATCCATATTTACTTTTGATGTTAACGCAAGTTGCTATATATTTTGAAATATTTTTTTGTGAAAATGAAACATTTTGTATAATGTACTAGACATATTGTATAAATTAAAAGATAACTATATCCCATGTTTCATTCTTATTCAAGATCTATATCTCTTCTTCCATTTCCTTTTCTAGATTTCTCCCTCTATCGAGTCAATCACTTCCTTTACCGACCTGGGATCATCGTCTATGGAAAATAACACAAAAGCAAAGTGAAATTCAGGTGCATCATACCTTTTCAGTTGTTTCATTGGTTGACCAAACCTTTTAACATATAGATTCTATTGTCCACCTCTTTGTTGGATTCAGTCAACTCTCCTGAATCCAGACATTTTTTCGTTCATGTCAAACTCTTGCTTTTATGGTTTTTCTCTTTTAATCTATTCATTTCTATAATTTCCTTTGACTTCTCTAAATATCACATCTTGATGATAAACTTCTTTCCTCTTGACTGGGTTCTAAAACTTATACCCTTTGAATCCATTATTGTAGCCAATGAAGATTCACTTCCTCGACTAGCTATCAAGTTTAGTTTTTTTCTCATTTGGGACATGCACAAAGGATTCACACCCAAACACTTTGATATGTGTAAGAGAGGGCCTTTTACCATCCCATGCCTTATATGGATTCTTTTTCAACCAAATTTGTTGAAGATGACCTATTCACTTGGTAACATGCAGTGTCAACTACCTCTGGCACCCATAGTTATTCTACGACTCTTGCACCACTAAGCATGCTCCTCGCTTTCTCCATCGATCTTCTATTCATTATTTTAGAAACTATGTTATATTGAGGCATGTATGGAGTTGTGTTTTATTGAGCTATATCATGGTATCTAAGAATTGTTCGAACGCTTTTCCACATAATTCTACTCCATTATCAGTTCTCAACACCTGGATCTCTATACTAGTATGATTTTCTGCAAGAATTTTGAGTTCTTGAAACTTTCCAAAAACTTGAGATTCCTTCCTTAGAAAATACAACCATGTCATTTTGGAGAAACCATTTATAAAAGAAACGTAATATTGAGATATTCCTAGTGAAGGGACCATTACAGGTCCCAACACATCATTATGTATTAACTCCAATATTTCCTTATCCCTCGTAGCTCCAAATGAGAATATTGCATGACTTTGTTTACCATAAATACAATATTCATAGAATTCAAATTATTCAATGCAATTATGGATACTTTCAACCATACCTTTACTATGCATAACATCAATACCTTTCTCACCTATATGTCCCATTCATTGATGCCACAACATGGTCGAGTCGACTAGACAATAATACTTTTTTTCAGACTTAGGACATACCACATTAGCAGTTCATTGGTATATGTTCTTCCCAATAGTTTTTACAGGGTTCTAGTCCAAACAACTCCCATCAATACCATTTCCCCTTGCACCATATTGCACGTATCTTTTTCAAATATAGAATATACTCTTGCATTCTCTATGTTACTTATCGAGATCAGGTTTCAAACCAAACTTGGGATATGTAGAACTCTTAGAAGTGTTCTTGTTCTTCCCTCTTTTAGTTTTAGTCAAAATTTTCCTTGTTTAACTATATTGGTCTATTAATGACCTCCCAATAGTAAATCACCACCATTAATCTTATCATACTCACATAATCACTCTCTATTAGGTGTCATATAATATAGCACACTAGAGTCTATCAACCAAGAGCCATGATTTGGTTGTGTACTTGAGAGGACCAAATACACATCACCTTTCTCTTCTTGTGAAGACTTACCATCATTTGACTAGCCTTTATTAGAACATTTTCCTTTCTCAACTTTCATGAACTTACAGTTCCATTGATAATGCTCGACTTTATCGCATCGCTAACATATGTTTCGTCACTGGACTAGCAGATCTAGTATTAGATCTATCCCTAGACTTTGATATTATACTAGAGGTTTTGCCTTTTCCTATGTCTAATGCTTGACCTCATACCATCAATGCATCATGGGTCACTCCTTCCATGTTCTTTCATCTTATCTCATCTAAAAATAGAGACATGATTGCATCATCGATCTTCAATTTGGTATTGTTGCTTCCAATAGACATAACCACGCTATCCCGTGAATGTAGAAAAGAAAAAAACACATCGATGCACCTTTCATACTCGGTAATTTTAATATCTATGAACAAAAAATTACTGATAATCGTGTTAAATTCATTCATGTTCTCTATAATCGAGTCATCTCCACCCATCCTTAGAAGATATAGCTTCTTCTGAAGAAACAACTTGTTAACCTGATATTTCAACTCGTACAAGTTCCCCAAATTTTACCTTAGACTCTTTGCAGTGTCTTATTATGATACATTCAGCAAAACATAATATGCTAAACAAATTCGGATCATACTCCTTTCTTTTCTGTCAATATTTTTCCAACCTTCCTTCAACACACCCATCGAAGTTGTTCGACGGTAGACTACAATCCACTATTCTCGATCTACAAGGAGATGCTCCATCTTAAGCTTCCAAATATCAAAATTTTCCCATTAAACATTTTTATTTATATCCTTGGTGTGTTATCTATATTAACAATGAATCAACACTTACGGAAGATTCCTACTATAACAAGTATTCCCCCAAATGTAGGACCAAGCTAAAACCATCAGCAACAAAGGCACCCCCTACAACCAAATACAACTTTGATGCCAATTTTTGGGTCTTAATACCAATTATAATAGGTCTACAAATTGATTCATGTAGTTAAGAACAAATAAACATAATACAATGACACACATCACATTTAACACTTTACATAGAAATTACCTTGGAAATATCCCTCGTCGAGGAAAACCAGAAAACTAGTGATCTATTGCTCATATATTAATCAAACACTCAAAATAGGTGTCTACAACTATGACTTACTAGACCACAAATCACACTTCATTGCATGATCATGTGACACACTACTTCTCATAGTACAATGCATCATGCATAGACATTAGATATTATTTAGAGATGCAATACAACCAACTGCTCATTAATGAAAATCCATAACTTCCTAACCACTTATGTTATTCTATTACAGTTGACTTGTCTAGGTGAACTTTGGTTGATTTCCCGTTGATTGTTTCATCGAAAACTTCCCATCAAACAACCATTTTCCTTCTGGTAAAAAAACCATTCCAGTCGATTGGCTGACCAAACTTTCGTAGTTTGTCACCTCCAACTCCAAGCGACTTAAACCGGTCGATCCATAAGAAAAGAATATAAAATTATCAACAATTATATTAGTAGTGGAGTACATTCAATGTAAAGTGGACTAAGGCCACTATGTTGTTATTATTAAGGACCACTATATTAGGAATTTAATGTAGTGGGGCCTCATTAAAGAAGGTCCACTGGGTGGTTAAGAGGTTAGAGTGTATTGTGATTCTATAAATAAGGATGCATCCATCCTTATGTCTATGTAGAGAATAATATTCCATGTTGATATTAGTTTACCATTAAGAGGTATCCCCCTTAAAGATGCAAGTTACAGGTTTGATTCATCCCTTCAAAAGAATCATTTGCATAATAATAAAGTTGGATCTTATTGGATACCTATTGTGTTGTTTCTTATGGCTGATATATTTTGTGTATGATTTAACTTGCATATTTGGTTTATAATAATTGGTATTGGAGCCACTTTCTTGAGCCACAATGTTGGAACATTTTTACTCTTTTTGCATTTTTTTTTAAAGAGAAAAAGAGGGCCACGACACTCATATGCATTTCTGAGTATTTACAGTAGAATCTCCAAAATCTAATTGTATAGTTGAATTCCTATAGGAAAAATACATATTTCAAAGATAAAATTTCTCACATCCAAGTCTGGGAGAGCTGGGAGATATGAGCATTTGAAATATGAAAAATTTTCAGGGTTTCAGGTGATGACCATGAACCTTGCAGAGGTCAAAAATTTTGATAGAGTGATCAGATTGTAGCAAAACCAGCACTCTTGGAAAGCTAATATTAGGGATTTTATAAGATATATTATAAGCCCTAGTTCTAGATAATCTCCCCTATGATAACGTCCTTGCAATGATTATTCCCTCCATTGAACCATGGAAAAGTAGGGGACCATACCATGGTAGAAAAAAATAAAAGTAACACAATTTTTACAAGAGAGTGGGTCAATTTGAAATTTACGCAAGCTTGGTTGAACTCTATGCACTCTCTTGATCGTATAATCAAGGAAATTTTTGCTAAATTTGAGGATATTTGTGTTACTAATCCTCTCATAATTGAAGAGTATACACGATAAATATATGCATGGTATGATTTAGAGAATGATTGTGAGGACTGGTATATAAATAGTTGTAGTTTTTGGGATGAAAACAACTTCCATATTTTTTTATGAATCTTCTCTTTCATACGAAGATCAACTAGTGGAGAAAGAGCAATCATAATAAGCCTCTTTTATAGTAGAATACTTCCTCTTAGTTTCATAATTTCCCTACCATTTGTCAGTTTTGATTTCTTTGGATTGTTATACTTCGTTGGATCCATATGACCCTCAAGGGAACCACACCTAGTAGTTTGTGGAGATTCAATTTCATCAATGGCATGTTAGTGAGAACACAATGGCCCCCATGTTTTGGGATAAGTCCCTTCAACTATTTCACCATGGTTGTTAGCATTTGTACATGGGATCCCAACTTAATATGGCACATGTTGGACAACATCAACATGGTGGATTAAATTGATCCATGGAACATTGGTTCCTACTTCAACATGGAAGTCAACATTCACCCAGGGACCCTAGATTATGGTTGTATATTTTCACACAAAGTGTTGAGGGCATCACTTTCTGAAGGGGGTGGATTGGCATGACCCTCCCCATGGGTGTAATGGAGGACCTTAAGGGCCCATTAGAGTAGTAGTGAAGTTCATTCAATTAAAAATGGACTAGGTCCATTATGTTATTATTAAATAAGACCTGCTATGTTAGGAAATAAATGTAATGGGGCCTCATTAAAGATGGTGCATTAGGTTGTTATAAGGTTAGAGTGTATTGTGGTTCTATAATTAAGAATGGAGTCCTCTTTATGAGTATGTGGAGAATAATATTCCATGTTAACCTTCGCTCATTATGAGGTATCCCCCTCGAAGAGGGCCATAGGAAAGTGAACAAGGTTGATTCATCTGATCAAAATAATTATAGGCATAAAAAAAAGTTGGAGCTTATTGGATACCAATTTTGTTTTTTCTTATGGTTAATATCTTTATTGTATGATCTAAATTTCATATTTAGTTAATAGAATTATTGGATGTTTTGACAATTCGTAGCCTATAGTCACAAGTTCTCCATAAATCAAGATGTGGACTCATTAAATCTAAGCTGTGTTAGATGAATGTATGTAATATGTTGGTGGACATACTAATTATTTCTTTTCTCATATAATATCTATTAGTGTTTTGTGAAATGAATATGTTCCTAATTATGGATATACACTTTTTTTAATATGAACAATCAATCTAAAAAGACATGGATTTTTACATGTTTTGTAGGCCTATGACAAAGCTAAAACCAAATCTTTCCTAACCACCAACACAGTAACTAGCATAATCACATGTTGAAGCTCAAGCAAACGAGAATTCTAATAATCGCTCCCCTTAAGAGGATCAAGCACCTACGGTTGTGTAATATCCATAAAATTAGTAAAAATTTAAAAAATTTCGAGTGACGTAAAATGTCTATAATCGCAGCTAAGTACCTGCTAAAGGTTAGCACAAGGAAACTGTTTCTACAAGAACAAGGGATTGCTTCTTTAAAAGAACCTGTAATCTAAAAGGTATAATCTTGAAAACCTGTATTAGTTCTATTAATGACTTAACAGTTGTAATTCTATCAGAGTTAGAAAAGGACTTGCATTTTGCTGCTACTGGATGTACTAATGTTTATATTTTGTAAAGTAGGTCAGAATTCTTGTATGAGATTGGGGTTTACTTAGCGTTCAGCTAACTCAATTGGACTACTGGTTCCTTACGGTTTTAGCAGGTAAACATAAGATCCATTAGGGTTTTATTTAGAATCACGTCGAGAAGCTACTTCCCTAGCATGATTAAGATGCTAGACTTAGAAAATGTTTATTATGTTGCTTATCTTCAAGGAGGTAAAGTTAATCTTTTTCTGTTGTTACAACTCCATAATGAAAGTATAACAAACTGCACCAGCATAGTTATAAAACGCATTCCAAATACTATGCCGAAGGAAGCAATCAAATTACTGTTGGTTTGAGTTTAAGAACACCATATAGTTTGTTGAAAGAAAACTTGATCTGGATTTTAACTAAGATGCATTTATACTACTCCGTCCTTTGCTTAGTTGAAGCATACATTGGATTCTAGTTTTGAGCATCAATAAAATGAATCATATACAAGATCTACTTCATAAATTCCTAATCCATCATCCTAGCTTATTTTTGCTGGAAAAGAGTTACTCTAAAAACTCCTATGACCTAAATCCAAAGATGTGTACCATTTTTACCTTAATCTAGGTTTTTTCATTACATACTTTTCATGTTATAAATGATGTACTCTTTATCCCTTTTATGTGTATCTTTTACTATAAAACCTGAGTGCACTCTTAGCTATGACTAAAATATTCATGCATATTGATTAATAGACTTTAAATATCTTTATACAAAGTCTTGGCACAGGAAGTTAGCAAAAGAATCTATTTAAACAAAATGTCAAGGCCTAAGGGTTACTTCATAACTTAAGATTATGTTTTATAACCTATGTATCATCATCTCCATGGAAATGATATATATTATTGGCAATCATAAACAAATTATGGTTTATAATGATCAATGTTTGATTGTAAATCACTTTGATGTAGCGCTAACTATAGAACTTACCCACACTAGAGAAATTATTTGGAAAGACACATGGGATAGTTTCATCCACACACGGGTTTACTTATAACTCCAAACCCTATGCATTTGTTTTGCAGACCAAAGGTTCCTCCGTCTTGTTGGCTGAGCTAAGAGCTCGCGGCCATGGGAGATATGTAACTACCTTCAAGCTTGGAGCTTGCTTCTCTAAACAATTACTGTGACTGTTTGAGAGAGGTCGTGAGTGGTTTTTTGGTCTTTCTAATGGTTGAAGTAGTTACAGCAAGAGTGGATATTACTTTTTCTTCAGGGCTTGAGGGTTGTGCTTGTCTTGAACCTGACCTTGAACAATCAGAGCTTCGGCCAGGAGTATACCTTTGTCTGGTTGAGTCAATTTTATTGTTTTTCCTTCGCAGTGGTGACTCAAAGTCTTCTTGTCTTCCAGCACGGTGCCAATACAACCTAGGGTGGCCATTTCACCTCAACTTCAAATCGACACTATAGCAGGTAAAGACTTAACTTCATTTCATTTAGATTGACTTTTACAAAAGGTTTTTACCAATTTTAAGAAGGTTTTGTAATGCATAAAAAGGTTTGTAACTTGCGGGTCCTTCTCTCAGCTCCAGCTTGGTAGGTGGAAGCGAGCGTATCCTTCTGTTTCACTTGAGCATACAAAATGGTAAGCCTTGGTTGCAAATGAGGGTTTCTTCCTCCATAAAGTTGTGGTTGTTGGAAGTTTGGTTCTTGCGGTTGAAAAAGGCACGGCCTCGGTTACTTGTTAGCTTAGAGTATCAAAGCTTGCTTGTTTTCTGTATAAGTTTCGAAACCCTTAGAGGGTACTTTGTGCAGGGATGAAGAAGGCTCTAGTAGCCATGATGGAAACTAGTTTTTGTATTTCTTCCTTACGGCTTGAACAATGTAACTTATTTTACTCATGTCAATAGAGCTCAACTCTAAACCCTTTGAGGCTGTCGACCTCTATCTAGTTAATTTTTAGTTTTTAAAAAAATAGATTCTAGTAGGTAAGAAAAGACTGTAAATCAGTCAGGAAATCAGGGTTTTCCCCTGTTAGTAATGTATAGTTACTATTCGATAATGTTATTTTGTTTTTGGTTAATATTTGGACAGGCCTGAGTCTTAACCTATAATTCTAAAGGAAATAAGCCATTTTCTTCCTATTTGATTTTGTTTCTAATAAATGGTTATTGTATTATTTTAAATTATTATCATGTAAATTAAAAAGGATTTACAATGCAATACATCATGGAAATTTTACTGTGTTAAGAGTACTATTATTACTCTGTTTGACTCATAAGGGTAAGTTTTTAAGTATACCCTTTAGTTCGGTGAAAGAATAAATTTTACAAGGAAAATTCTTAGCTCTGTTTTATTATTTTCCTTTAATAAATTTTGCAACTGTTTGATTCTTATAAAGGAAGATTTAGGGTAAATACTGCAAGCTTGAGAATAGGATTAAGTTTATCTTTCAATAACCTAGGTAGTTGTATTTAGGTTACAGTAGAAAATTTCTCTCTTAAATTAGAGACACATATTGTTTGGATTCAAATGTTATAAGATGGTTTTGAAAATTATCTTAACCTAAACCCTAGATGATAGTCTGTTTACTATACCTATGTTTATTTAGTAAACTGTAAGTTTTGTGTTTTATAAAGAATACTAGTATAAAAAAATAGTTCTATAAGTAGTGTGATTACTAAAAGTTTTTACATACCTATGTTCAGTCTTATCTAAAGTAAATACATTTAATACCTACAATATTTACTACTTCTTTATAGAATAAATCATAAACAAACTAGAGTAGAAATTAGCTACATTTTTCATTCAGAGTAAAAGAATCATCATATCTACCTAAAAACGTAGCTATACTAGAGTACTGCCTGAGCTAGGCATGGAAAAATACAGTATGAAGTTATAATTCTATTTATTTCTCCTTTAGCATATTTACTGTTGATTCTAACATAATCTACCAATTACTAAGTCCAACAATACACAGTTACCCTTTCTTCATAAACCCTAATTAATTACTAACATGCCTGTATTTAAATACTAGTAAACATTTTACTGAAGACAATAAATAAATAAAATAACATCAAACCAAATAGAACCTTTCAATGATAAGGAAAAAACAGCTTGAGGATGTTCCTCCCAACCTACTGCTGGAGGAAGGTTAGACTACAATTCCTTAGGACCCCCAAGCCTGTTCCCGGTCCTCCTAGTAGAGTACTGGGTGAAGGATATGTCCTTAAGACATTATGTCACTTGATTGGTTCAATTACCTCAGTAATTCAAATCTGCTCACAGCAGTAAGAACTTCAGCCTAATAGTTGTAATAAGTTCAATCTCAGCAGTTAACCCCTCAAACTCACTTCAGTAATCCCCTTCATCTAATTTCTCATGAGTAAATTCATTCACCATGAATGATCACCTCTCAAAAATGAGCAGCCTCAGTTGTCTTCAATGGGAAATTTTATAGAGATGCCTAGGTCTTATGGGTCATTTTTCATTTAATGAGCCACCTGCTCCAATTCCACTTTCTTGGGGAATCATGACCACAAATATAGGGAAGTTGCCACCTGCAACAGTTGGAAGTAGTTTGAGGATGCTGCCACTTGTTAGTGTACTCTCCACCCAGTCTCCTCCACCAATTGGATAGTAAACACTCTTTTAACAACTTTCCTAAGTTGTTGTCTCATCATTTATTTATTTATACATAAAATATTCTAAATTACATTAGTTATTCTTGACCCCACTTGGTCATAAATTACAAACTGGGCATAAAATATAACACAATGTTCCTCAAATATCATTAACTTGTTTTTGCAAATTGGGGCATGTGACATACACACCCCCTTAAATTATAACATCGTACTTGATGTTATTTATTCCTCATCCTCAGAGTTCCCCTGAAATAGAATTGGATATGCATCCTGCATATGACTTTTCAATTCCTAGGTGGCTTCCTCTGGACTAAGGTGCTTCCATTGCACCTTCACCTGACCAATGATGCGTTTCTCAAAGCAAGATCTCCCTCCATTCAAGGATACAATCTGGTTCCACCAGAAAATCTTCTCTGGGTTCCACCTGCACATCGTTCCAATTAATAACATGAGTAGTATCATGTACATATTTTTTTAATATAGAAATGTGAAAAACATTGTGAACTCTTAGATTTGGTGGTAGAGATAACTAATATGCTACAAGTCCAATCTTGGACAGTATTTCAAAAGGACCACAATATCGAGGTGCTAGCTTGGCACAGCTACCCAGCCTCAGAGAACTCTTTTTGGGTCTCACCTTAATAAAAGCATGTTTGCCTACCTAGAACTCCTTTGGATTTTGTTTAAGTTCTACTTGACTTTTATGTCTATCTTGCACAATTTTCAAATTACCTTGTACCTGTTTTACAATTAATTCCATTTCTTTCAATAATTCAGGTCCTAATACTAACCTGTCCACTGAATTACTCCAAGAGATGGGAGTATTGCATTTCCTTCCATACAGAATCTCAAAAGGACTATATCTAGCTGAATCTTGATAATATTTATTGTAAGCAAAATCTTCCCATTTACCTGGTTGCTCCTTTACATACATTCTGAGTAGATCCTCTAATACCTAATTTATTCTTTCAGTATGCCCATCAGTTTGAGGATGGAAAGAGGTACTAAAGTTTAACGTAGTATTTAATCCTTTAAACAAATATTTCCAAAAAATACCTGTAAATTTAGGGTCTCAGTCTGAAATTATCACCTTCGGTATTCCATGCAACCGAAAAAAATGTTTTAAGAAAATATCAGCAATATTTGCATCTTTATAAGTAGTTTTTACACGTATAAAATGGGCTGCCTTACTCAATTTGTCAACCACTACCATTATTGAGTCATTTAAGTTCTGATTTCTAGGTAATCCTGTAACAAAATCAAGGCTAATTATCTCCCATTTCCAGCTAGGAATAGGCAATGACTGAAGTAGCCCAGCTAGATGCTGATGTTCAGTTTTTACTTGCTGACATTCAAAGCATCTAGCAATATATTCTACCAGTTCATTTTTCATGTTTGGCCAAAAATAATATTTTCTTAGCATGGTTATAGTTTTCTTATTGTTGATGTAATTGTGACTTCGGAATGTATTCATCTGTATATCTTATGTATTGTACCCTGATTTTTATTCCAGGATGTGTCTATAATGTATTTGAGTCATTCCATACCCCGATGTTTATCCCAGGAAGTTTCTATAATTAAACAAGTCATGTCAAGTCATTGTGGGTAACCCTCCTATTTGTCAAGGGTTAAAGTCCCCACAGTTGTGGGGCCCTAGGGTTATTATACTATCCTAGATAAGTTGAACCCTAGGTGAGTCATTGTAAGTCGAGGGAATAGTCCCCACCATTGTGTTAAGGATAAACCTCCTTGTTGGTCGGAGGAGGCAAAGTCCCCACAAGTTGTGGGGCACTAGGGTTATTAGACACTCCTAGATATGTCGGCTCTAGTAAGTAATTATTAAGTGAGGCTGACATGTTGGAGTGAGTTTCAAGTGAATGAAAGAATATAAATAGAGAGTGATCCTCTCTATTTATCACTCACACACTCACTCATTGGGGTGCATGAGTGAGGAGAGAAGTTGTTGGGACAAGAGAGAGACTACTGTTGTCGAGAGGTCATCTTTATGTTTTAAGGTTTTACTTTTGGTGCTGATTATATCCCTAACGAAGTTGCGGGGTTTTCTCCTTTATGGTTTCCCTAAGCAAAAATTCTTTGTGTCTCTTGTTGCTTGTGTTTATTGATGTGCATGTTATTCTCTTAGTTAAAGATCCTAAGATCATAATTCTAGCTTGAATGATAAAAATCCAACATGGTATCAGAGCTAACCTGAGAAGAAGGCATTGTGTAGCTGTAGAAGCTAGGGCTTCTTACTTTTTGGGTCTCTCTCCATAATCCATCATCAAAAGTATTCTAGGATGACTCTCGATTGAAGGGCACATCTTTCTGTCGAAGCGGAATTCAATTCCGAGCATTTTATGTTTTTGGTGCGAGAAATTAGGGCTTCTTACAGAAGAGGAATTTTTAAGTGAGCCCAGAATAGGATTTCTCTCCTCATAAAAATTGAATTTTAGAAACCTGGTTCAATATTTTTGGTTGGGTGAAACTCCAGGAAAGTCAAACCCTAGTTTGATCCCAAGCTAGAAAAACCCTAAAATACTAAAACTGATAAGTTTTGGTAGATTCGCTATATATCTGGATTGGAGAAGGATCAAGAGCTGCAACTTTCACAGGCCTAAGATAAAATCCTGATCTACATTTTTGCCAAAATTCAGCCTCATATTCACTATATTATGGGAGATATTATCCCTCCAAGTTAGGGTTCTAGCCTCTTCCAGGATTCATTTCTAAATACGACACCTGGGGAGAATTGCTATATCTTGGGATAGAAAGGTCCAAATTAAATTTATGAAGATGTTACAGAAAGGGCATGGACTGTACTTTCTATGGCCCAAATTTTAGACCCATAAGATGAAACAGTGACATGTGTCAGTCCATACAACTTCGTTGTTTTGAATAGTCCTGTAACATGTCACCTTGGGAAAAAGATAATAAGTCCCAATTGGTGAAACCAATTCTGATGAAACTATGGTTTTGGAATAGGGACATGCGAGGATACCTCAGTATGAATTTTTAGACACAGAGGATTAGTAATTTCATAGATACCATAGAAATAGTATCATGCATTTTCGCAGAAGAAAATGGTAAAATAGGGCTTCCTGTTCTAGGAGCTTCCCTCCACTGTTTTCAAAAAAGGAGTACATTGGACAGATCACCTTGAATAGATCTATCTTTCTGTCAAATCATATCTGAAATATTGCAAGTTTTGGAAATTAGGGTTTCTCTGACAAACCCTAGATCAGCCAGCTCTGGAACCAGGACGGACACCTCAAATCGGTAAGATCTAATCCTTTGCTATTTTCATTTGAGGTTCTCATTTCAAAGTGATCTATCACATCAAATTGATGGTAAGCTTGGTGAAGTTGACAACTTTCAAGCATGGAAGTATTTGATCTCTCTGAAGAAAATGAATTGGACACCTACATGAGTAGAGAGGTTGCAGTTCTAGAGGGAGATGAGGCTAAAAGCCTTACACCAGAAGAACTTGGTCAATGCCAAGAAGATCATTGTTGATTCAATCATGGATCACATTGTACCACAAGTGTCTTCCCTAAAGACACCGAAGATGTTTGATTCCTTGACCAAGATATTTGATGGGAAGAACATAAATCAGAATTTGACTTTGGGAAAAGAGTTGAAGAATGTGAAGATCCAGAATGCATAGACCATATAGTCATACTTTACGGGGGTCTCTCAAATCAGAGAACAACTTGAAGCGGTAGAAGAAGAAGTGGAGAATGTAGAAGTGGTGATATCCACCTTGAATGGCCTCCTAGGATCATGGGATTCATTCATTTGAAGAATGTGTGCTAGAAGGAAGTGATTACTTTCAGCAGACTCTGGGAAGAGCACACACAAGAAGAAGCTCAACTAAAGAAGATGGGAGCAACTGAAGATCAAGCTCTCACCATCCAAAGAAGATCCCTTAAGTGATGAAGAATATGAAGAACGCAACTCTTGAGTAACCTCTTATCCACCTTAGCATTTGGATAAGAAACGATGCTATTATGAATGAAGAAGACAATGAAGCTGAAGGCTCAAGAAGGAGTCTACCCACGAAACAATTAAAAATAAGCATTCAATTGTCATTTCATAATATTGTTTTGTTATGCATTTTTTTATATTCAGTTAATGTATTATGCATGATAGAATGTTTACATTAATGACAGTATACTACTAATATGCATGTGATGGGTAAGTAGCTCATGGTGCTATACAATTCTCCATTGCTACTTATCTAGAATGAAACCTTTTTGCTGATATATTGGATTAGTGCACAATTTTAATGTTGTCCTGGTGGAGATGGAAGGCATCTAGAAAATTTTCTATGAGATATGGATGAATGTTGTATTGGCTAAAATAGTTGCATGATCATATATGTATGCATAAGAATTTTCCATTATGAATATTCCTTATGAAATTTTTCTAACCATACAACTAATGCATTTGACTTGTAGGAAAGATCGCGTAAAATCGGCTACAAGAAAAGAAGGATGAGACTTGTTCCGAAGAACAAGTGACAACAGTTCAAGATGAAGAATAATATGACGAATGCAGCGACATCATTGATGTAGAACCTTTCATCTATGAAGAAGTAACCAAGAAGAAAGGGAAGACCGGTTCAAGAAGAATGATGTCTAGGAGGTAGTATCGATACATGAAGGGAAGTTCATAGTTCCATCATGCAGTAGATGGAAACATCATGGGATACAAGGAAATATTCGTAGCATGAGGCTTCTCACGAAAAGAAGGCATAGACTACAAAGAGACATTTGTAGCCAATAGGAGTTGAAACACATACATGATGAGCTTGATGAAGATCTTAACCTTTTCTACAAGGTTGAAGATGAAACGCTATACACTAGATGGATACATAGAATATTAGTAGCATGGGAAGCTACTTGTCACTCTAGTACAGAATGTTTCAGTGCATAAAGTATAGAAGACAGAGGGAGTATGATGCTCTGCTTCAAAGGGAGTGACTGTAGAAGATCCTGAGGTTCGACATGGTGTGGCAGGATGGATAGCTTACTAGTGACTCTATGCTTTACTGAGAGTAAAGTGGATTCCAACCTTTGCTTCAAGGTTGAAGGCGGAAGACCAGTGATGCTCCTGTTATGTGTCAATGCACTATCTTATAGGCATAGAGGTGTGGAAAAATGCGGATGGAATCTTCCTCGGATAAGAGAAGTATGCAATAGAGATCCTAAAGAGGTTTAGGATGATGGACTGCAAGGCCATGACCACACCTATGGCATCGAACATGAATCTATTGAGTGATGCTTCAGCAGAGATGGTTGATGCCACGATGTGTCGTCAGATGATTGGGTCCTTGATGTACCTGATGAAGACGAGACCAGATATTTGCTTTTCTATGAACACCTTGATCCAGTTCTTGACAAATTTGAGACATGTTCACTTGATTACTGCAAAGCATATTTTGAGGTACCTGAAGGGTACAGTTGATTATGGGCGCAAGTATGAGGTGAATCAAAAGATTAAACTGGAGGGTTATGTTTATTCAGATTGGGTAGGCAGTTCCATCGATAGGAAGAACACTTCAAAGTGTTGCTTCAGTATGGGATCAGGTGTGATCTCTTGGTTTAGTAGGAAGCAATCCTGTGTGGCACTAAGTACAGCTGAAGCAGAGTATGTCGCAGCTTATTTAGCTAGTTGTGAGGCAGTATGGCTAAGGAAGCTACTATCTGATTTATTTGATCTCCAATTAGATGCTACTTGTATATATTGTGACAACCAAAGTTGTGTGAAGTTGTCGGAGAACTTGGTGTTCCATGACAAGATGAAGCATATCGAGATCAAGTATCGCTATATCAGGGATATGGTGTAGAGGGGAGCAGTGAAGATCCAGTATGTTGCGACGGATGAACAGATAGCTGATGTGTTGACTAAGCCATTATCCATAGTGAAGTTTGAGTACTTCAAGGAGAAGCTTGGTGTTCTCTAGATCGAGGTTCCTTCCAAGGGGAAGTGATGAGTCTGTGAGCCATTATGACATGGTGAGAGGATTGGTTCCTTCCATGGTCAAATGTAAGGGCTGAGCCATTCTGTCATGGTGAGAGGATTGGTTCCTTCCATGTCAGATATGAGTGTTGAGCCCTTCTGATATGATTGTAGGATTGGTTCCTACATGATCATATATAAGGGTTGTTGTCAATCTTGGAATGGAGGTTCCTGGTTAGTTGCCAGGAATACTCGGTCTAGGACTAAGGGCCTTTCTGATACAACTCTAAGATGTAGTCTTACATGATCATATGTGAGTGCATGACCATTCTGATGTGATTGAGGGATTGATTCCCAATTGATCAGATATAAGGGTTGTTTCCATTCTTGGAATGGAGACACTTGGTCAATTACCAGGAAAGATCAGTCTGGGACTAAGGGCCATTCTGATATGACTTTAGGATTGGTTCCTACATGATCAAATGTGAGTGCAGAGCCCTTCTGACATTGGTTGTCAGATGTAAGTGTAGAGCCTTTTCGGCATGAGGGATTGGTTCCTTGCATGGTCAAATATAAGTGCTGAGCCTTTTTGGCATTGGTTGTTAGATGTAAGTGCAGAGCCTTTCAGCATGGAGGATTGGTTCCTCATATGGTCGACTGTAAGTGCTAAGCCTTTCTGACATTGGTTGTTAGGTGTGAGTGTTGGGCCTTTCTGACAGGGTTGTGGGATGTGTTCCCACATGGTCAGATGTGAGTTTTGGGCGTGCCTTTCTGATATGATTATAGGATTAGTTCCTACATGATCAGATATAAGTGTTGGGTGGGCCATTCTGACTTAGGGTCATATATAAGTGCTAGAATAAGACCTACATGGAGGTTAGGCCTACAACCATCATGAAAAAGGGCTGGCTCTGTAGAACTTCCTGTGATGAGAAGAATCATCAGATAGCACCCGTGATGATCTAGTGATGATGATCCAGTAGTGATGATCCAGATCCAGTGATGATCCAGATCCAGTGATGGTGTTCCAGTGATGATGATCCAGATCCAGTGATGATCCAGATCCACTGATGATGATCCAGATCGAGTGATTATCTAGATCCAAATGAAGATGACTTGAAGGTGAAGATGAATTGAAGATAGAGATGACTTGAAGGTGAAGATGACAAGGACTCGATGATGATCCAGATGATGTAGAGAATAATACTTGTGCTGATAAATTGTGTCGAGAGAATACCTTCCTAGTTAAGAGGGAGTGTTGATGTAATTGTAACTTCGAAATGCAATCATCCGTATATCTTATGTATTGTACCCCGATGTTTATTCTAGGATGTGTCTGTAATGTATTTGAGTCATGTCATACCCCGATTTTTATTCCAGGAATTTTCTATAATGTAAACAAGTCATGTCAAGTCATTATGGGTAACCCTCCTATTTGTCAAGGGTTAAAGTCGCCACAGTTGTGGGGCCCTAGGGTTATTAGACTATCCTAGAGAAGTTGACCCTAGGTGAGTCATTATAAGTCAAGGCAATAGTCCCCACCATTGTGTTAAGGATAAACCTCCTTGTTGGTCAGAGGAGGAAAATTCTACACAAGTTGTGGGGCACTAGGGTTATTGGACACTCCTAGAGATGTCGGCTCTAGTAAGTAATTGTTAAGTGAGGCCGACATGTTGGAGTGGGTTTCAAGTGAATGAAAGAATATAAATAGAGAGTGAGCCTCTCTATTTATCACACACACATTCACTGATTTGGGTGCATGAGTGAGAAGAGAAGTTGCTGGGACAAGAGAGAGACTACTGCTGTCGAGAGATCATCTTTATGTTTTCGGGTTTTACTTTTGGTGCTGATTCTATCTCTGAGGAAGTTCCGGGGTTTTCTCCTTTATGGTTTCCCCAAAGAAAAATTCTTTGTGTCTCTTGTCTCTTGTGTTTATTGTTGTGCATGTTATTCTCTCAGTTAAAGATCCTAAGATCATAATGCTAGCTTGAATGATAAAAATCCAACGCTTATAACCTGGATGCCCTGAATAAGGAGTTTTATGAATTTCATTTAAAATTAATAGCTTAATCTTAGGTACATTAGGTATGTATAATCTGTCTTTATACAGTAATAATCCTTTTTCATTCAACCTGTACCCTGTACTTAGACTTTCTATTAAATTTTCTTTTACTTTTGCTTGTAATTTACGGTAATTTTCATCTTGTTCTATTCCAGCTTCAAGTTGTTCTTCCAGGTTTGTTGTATAAGTGCTAATGGCCGCTGTAAAATTCAGCTTTGCATTTCTACTTAATGCATTAGCAACCTTATTCTCCTTTCCTTTAATGTGTTGAATTTCAAAATCGTATTCACTTAGAAAAGCTAGCCACCTAGCTTGCCTAGCATTCAAGTTAGGTTGATCTAACAAGTATTTCAATCCTTTATTATCCGTCATTAATATAAACTTCCATCCAATTAAATGATGATGCCACATCGTTAAGGCATGTATGACAGCAACTAAATCTAAGTCATAGGTCGCATAATTTTTCTCATGAATCTTTAGTTTCCTAGACTCATAAGCAATGACATGTCCTTCCTGAGTTAATACTCCACCTAAACCATCATTGCATGCATCAATACATACTATAAAATATTTATTAGGGTCAGCAATTCTAAAAATTGGTGCAGTGGTTAATAATGTTTTTAACTTTTTAAAACTATCTTTGCACTTCTGATTCCAATCAAATTTATTCCCCTTTTTCTACAAAGAGGTTATAGGATTTGCAATTCTTGAAAACCCTTCGATAAACCTCCGGTAATCCCCATGAATGATCAGACGTTAGTTATGTCTTTTAGGACTGACCAATCTTCGATTGCCTTTATCTTTTTGGGGTCAACCGAAATTCCTTCTTTATTCACCACATGACCTAAATATTGGATTTTATCTTTAAAGAAGTCACATTTACTAAATTTCACAAAAATTTGATGCTCTCGTAACTCTTGCAAAACAATTTTTAAGTGTTCTTTATGTTCTTCTTCATATTTTGACTAAATTAAGATGTCGTCATTAAATACGACCACAAATCTATCCAGATATTTGTGCATTACATTATTCATCAGACACATAAAAATAGCTGGAGCATTAGTAAGCCCGAAGGGCATAATGACAAACTCATAATGTCCATATCGAGTTCTAAAGGTTGTTTTAAATATGTCTTCATCTTTGATTCGGACCTGGTGATATCCATACTATAAATCAATCTTTGAAAACTCCATGGCTCCACGTAATTGATCAAACAGATCATCTATGTGAGGTAATGGGTATCTGTTCTTGATAGTCATTTTATTTAATTAACGATAATATATACATAGTCGTAGAGTTCCATCCTTCTTCTTAACAAAGATGACAGGTGCCCCACAGGGAGACACACTAGGTCGAATGTAATTCTTATCAATAAGTTCTTTTAACTGTGACTTAAGCTCATTTAATTCTAGTATATTCATCCGATAAGGGGCTTTTGAGCTGGGCACTACACCAGGTACCAGTTCAATAGTAAAATCTAATTCCCGTTTTGGAGGCAATCCCGGAATTTCTTCCGAAAATACATCTGAATATTCCTTTAGAATCGGAATATCTTCCAATTTTAATTTATCTATGTTGTTAATGTTTTCTTCATTGATTATTGTTACTGCATAAGCCTTATAGCCTTTTCTAACAGCTCTCTTAAGCTACAGAGCAGAGATCTGCCTTACGGTTGTTTTCCTATGGATTCCCTTTACATTTATTAACTTTCTATCGTTATTTATGCAAGTAAAGGTTTTATCAAAGCAATTCAAGACCACCCTATGTTTCTCTAACCAATCCATACCAATTAATATATCATATGAACCTAAAGGTAGCACATTGAGCTTCACAAAAGTTTCAAACCGATCCATAGTTACTGCACAATTCTTTACAAAACTAATTACCTCTCTCTTTGCACCAATAGCTAGCTGAACTAACACTAGTACAAAAGCGCGGATTTTTCCACGGAGGTTTTCCACGTTTCTTACTTTTTGGTGTAAAATCCAATGTAACAGGAACGAGGCGTCGCTGTATCCACGGCTAGCCGTCACTATATCCACATCGGGACTCTTAGCCATCATTGTATCCATGCCTAAAGCCTTGGACATTGTTGTATCCACGCATGACCATCGCTATAGCGATGGCACCGTCTTTTGTTGGCTTTTTACAACGGTCAAGTTGACCTAGGGCACAAAAGTCAATGTTTTCCATCGCTATAGCGACGTCTAAGAGTTCTAAAAAAACGAAGACCTTAACAAGATTTTCTTCACACTTGCCATTGTTGCAGCACTATTTTCGGGTGATTGTTGGAGCTATTTATTATTTCTGTCTCCTGCTGGTGAACAATCCATTTCTAGATCTACATAGTTCGGATTTTAAACGTGCAAGGTTAGTTTGTGTTTTCAAATGATGCATACTTTTACTACTTCATGCTAATGTTATTTCCTAGATGAAGTTAGTGTATTTTTTTTTCTATGTCCCCAAAGAATAATATTTCTACCTTAAGGCATCTTTTATTGTATCACTTAATGAAAGGCTTTTAGAAATAGTGAAACATCCTATGATCTTTCTAAGATAACTCCCATAGGTTTAAGGTGAATTTGGAGAAAGAAAAAAATCCATGGTTTCAACACCTCAGAGATATAGAAAAATAATGGCATTCTTAGTATAATATGGGTTAACAACTGGAGTTGATCTCATCATATGCATATTTCAGCTTCTCTTTTTGAAACTACACTTTAGTTCAACACCATTCGTAGAGTCTCTTATGAGTAAATGTTATGCAACCCTTACTTCTTCCTTTGAGAAGCATTGTTTCCAAATTAGTTTGAGGG